>MQRK01227419.1:16667-30348 GCA_001938485.1 Girardia tigrina
ACACATTAAAGAAGTATGTGAAATTATACATCAAATTTGAAAAGAAAAACATGGATATCAATTTTTTATTGATATGCAAGAATGAGAACATGGTACCGAAATTCATCCATAATGTAAAACTTCATTCGTTGTTTCTGGATGAAGACAGTTCAAAGTTTAATATATATACTTATATTTTAATTAATTTAATTTTTATTTTAATTAAGTATTTTAATTACTTTTTGAATTTATTAAATTATCTTAATTAATTTAATTATTTTTCTTTTTTTAAATTATTGTCTGGGTTCAACTAAAAGGTCAAAGGCAATCGCAGCGCGACCAATTCTCTAAAATGGACCCGGTAGTGCAAGAAGCCAAAGTATTGGAAGTAACATCACCTTATATTGTGAAGGTTAAATTAAAAAAATGGTCGATGAGATACAATTTCGATACGTTATGTGGTATGAAAACCTATCGAGAAAGTGGTTCAGACAGTAGCAGCTAATGAGGACAAGTGTTGAAGTAATATTTTAAAATTTATAAATAAAAATATAAAAAATAAAATTAATTAATAATATAAAAGGTCAGTTTGACCTTAATTATAATTTAAAGTTTTAAAAATATTTATAATTTCGGATAAACATCAGTTAATTTACCGGATCAACAAGGACGTTGCTTATTATAATTGTATATAATTATATAAACCATCATTGATCATAAAAAACTATATAAAGATAGAAAATCATTCATCAAAAATAGTTGTTGAAAAAAACAATTAAAATAAAACTGAAACGTTTTAAGGTAAATAAAATTAACTATATTTTTATATAATGATTATGCTGAAAAGCACTAACAAAAATATTAAAATATAATAAATTCCGAGTTGTCGTTAAGGCTCTCGGTTAATAAAATATAAAATCGGCCAGGAGCCAAAACCACATTTGAATTTTCATTTTTGTAACCTTGTATATATTAAATAAAGATATTATAAAATCATTATCCTTTTTCTTAATTGATTTTTATATAAACACCAGTAAACCTCAACAAAAGGATGAGGGGTTAGTTTTAAGTTTCGCCAAAATAGTTTATTATTTTTTTAGTTTTAAAAATTTAAAGGAAATAAATTAGAAAATTAAAATGCAGAGTAAAAATATGATAAAATAAATACGTATTTAAAATATGTCTACATTAATAACAATTAATATATTTTATAAGTGGAATAAGTTTAAATAAAGTTTAAAATAAATAATTAACGGATTAATATTTTTAGAAATAATTTTTTTAATAAAAGGGCTTATTGTAAATTAAATATATTAGTTTTTATGATAAAGTTTCGTAAGAATGTAAAAGTATTTTACATTTTAAATTTTGTAAATTTTTTTGCAAAAAAATGTAAAATTATTTTTAAGGTTTAATTTTTGTAAATTTTCAAAATTTAATCGAAAGGAATTGTAAATTTATTTTGGGCGAAATAATTGAATTAATTTGTTTAAGTATGTGAATTGTTGATATTAATAAATTTTTGTGGTGTTAAGTTATGACTTCAGAATGTGATAATAATGAAAGTGGCATAAACGCTACTTACACATATATTACGGATTATCAAGTAGAACAGCTAGAAAATAGACACCAAAGAATAAAATATCCTCCGAAGCATTTGGAGGACTCTGACATCGACTTTTGATTGAAAGAAAGAATGTGGTATTTGCTTAAATGTGATCGAAAATTTGTGTTGATTTAAATATGGTTTTGTGTTAATTTTAGATTTCAAATAAATTGGTATCAAGAGTTGGCTCTTGAATACTACAGATACAAGTATAGAAAGCATGCTAATATAACGTGTGAGATATCGAAATAAAATAAAACCAAGTTAACGAGCCGGTAGTCTTTATTAATTCAAATTTGTCAATTTACACATTTTGTTAAAACAACCATAAATAATTATAACACTAACATATTAACTGTAAATTCTTTTCGCATGATGCACGGGGAAAGAAACGTTTATTACCAATAAAGATTTATCGAGCAATAATACTATATAAGTTCATCGGAATGTTTTACTAAATAAAAAATAAATTACTTTTTTTCACATTGTTCCACCACATCGAAAAATTGAAAAACATCATGATTATAAAGGAATTTCTAGGATATTTTATAACCAAAATTGGTTGTAAGCATTTTTCAAAAATCTATTCAAAAAGTGATTTTAGTGTTATCAATGAAAGTACAAATATCAAAACGAACTCGCAGAATGTTTATTTTAAATAATTTCTTTTTAAAGTTTACAAAAGATTTAAACAAATGAATTAAAATCACTAATAATAAATTCTATTAATGACACACCTCCTTGCCATCAAGGTACATAAACCCATGTTGCTTGAGTAAGGGGAACTCTGTCTTCACTGCCACCTCTTCACCGCACAGAAAAAATTCGTATAAACGAAGTGGTGGATGCATCACATAGATTCTATAGATTCTGCTTCCTCACTGCTCTCCCATTCGATTCTCGCTTCTTGGATTGCTAGTCTCTGGCAATTCTTATGACTTGGGGTGTGCCAGCTGCCCGTGGCTGATGTTGTATGTCATCCGATTAACGTTGACTTTATTCCGTTGTGGTATTCTGGTAACAGTTACTCGTGTCCACTTCGTCATATAGTTAAATAGTTGTGTTGGCTTGTCGAATACTTCCTCTACCACAGTTAAATGATCGTTTCTTTGTTCATTATGCAGATGTGACTGTGTTTGTGAGAAATCTTTCGGCAGTAGTAATCTTCGTTTATGTGCAAACATCACTGACACAGGAATTAGTTCTTCAGCATTCGCTGTCGCATTGTATCACGCGATCATTTCGCTGACCTCTCCATCACTACGAGTCACTATTCTTTTTATTGTGAGATGGCTTTGTTCCAAAATTCCGTTTCCGCTCAGTTGGTTTACACATATGAACTGTACCCGCACTCCTGATCGATCGAGCAACTGCTTAACTTTGCTTCCTCTAAATATACTAAAATAATATAGCGGTACTTCTTCTGGAGATCCGAATTCGTATAAAATATCAGTTTACGAATGGGCAAAGAATTCTGGAGATCCGAATTCGTATAAAATATCAGTTTACGCTTTACAAACCTCTTTCTTATTTTGAGACTTGATTTACGCAGTCAGGAACTTTTTTCATTTCAAGTACGTTACGTCTACTGCCAACCGTTGCCACTTCTTCTTTGTGCAATTTCACCCTTCTCCCAACGAAGCAGTGCCGGATTGATTAAAGTGCTCTGGTTGCATCCTTTCGCAACCAATTTTACTTGGTCTTCTGATACTTTATTCGCCACCCTACCTTTCTCACTATAAACATTGTGCATTTTGTTCCAAAGTGATGAATATTGTGTAGTTTTGTAAAAAAACCATTATTAGTATTGGAATGGCCTTGCTTTGCCCATTCTGAATGTTAATTGATGGGTTGTAGTGTCTCATTATTAGAGATTCACAAAACTGTCGTTCGTAATGTGAATCAAATCCCTACTGCAGAACAGAAAACTCATCTTTTGAAATGGATGAAGTTATCCTTACAACATGAGCAATGATCAAAAACCTTACTCGATCGACTCATTTGCAAGGGCTCACTAATCCGGGTTTTGAGATGATGATGTACGAGTTTTGACACCACTGGCAATTAAGTTTTTTTAAATATTCAAATATTTAAATTTTCAAATATATATATATATATATATATATATATATATATATCGTTAACAAATGCGGCACCCATCTTACGCAAAGCTTTTTCATGTGCAATTCTTCATGCAAAATAAATCCAACTCGATCTTTTGAGATGGCCATGGCATCACTTATTTCACGTACTTTGACACGCCAATCAACTAACACCATATCATTTACTTCACGAAAGATTTCTGGTGTTGTCGTAGTTTTTGAACGCCCACTACGTGGTTCATCTTCAATGCTTTTATGACCACGTTTAAATTCTGAAATCCAATTTTTTACTGTGACATACGAAGGATCCCTTTTACGTAACACATTCACCATATCAGTATGAATTTACACTCTTAATTATTTCATAAATAAATATTTAATTAACGCCCGATTCTAGAATTTATTAATTACTAAAAAAATCAATGTCAAGTCAATTTTAAATGGCATTTAAACAAATAAAGAAATAAAACATCTTTATGAAATTTAACATGTGTTCATATGACATATATGTCTTTTAACACATAGGAACTCTTACTATATAGTATTTTTTCTTACTTTTCCATGTTTTAAAATCAATTCTTGACAACTACTGAGAAAAATAATTGGAATAAATCAAATATTCTGCAATTGGTTGTCTATGTTTTGTGTCCCTACTGACAAAAATGAATTTCTTTTTATACTACAGCGGAAATTTTATACAGTTTCTTTTAAATTTCTGAGAGCAACTCTGCAGTAGTTCAATACATTAGTTAATGGGGCTGCAGACCTGTTATCTTAATGCTATTGCTGCGCGTTGATACTATAATATTCTGGGAGATTCTAGATAATGTTGGAATATTAGAAAAGTCGACAGTCAGTTGCTCTCGGAACCGGTTCCTAAAAACGGCAGAGATCTCATAACAACATCCAAATCAAATCAAATCAGATCAATTCAAATCAGATGGAATCAGATGGACTCAAAATCAGATGGAATCAAATCGGATGCAAAAAGAAAAAAAAGAATCAAAATCAGATGGAATCAAATCGGATGCAAAAAGAAAAAAAACAAAAAAAACACAAAAAGAAAAAAAACATTAAAAGACGATTTCATTACTGTTGATGAAACATGGGTCCACCATTAAACATCAGAAACAAAACAACATTCAAAACAGTGGATTGAAGCTGGTGGAAGGGCACAAAAGAAGGCTAAAACAGATTCATCAGCCTGGAAGGTTATGACAACATTTTTTTTAGATTATAGAGGTGTATTATTCATCGATTATCTTGAGAAAGGTAAAACAGTCAACCAGAATATTACTCAAGACTTTTCGATCAACTGTATGCAATAATTCTTGAGAAAAGACATGGTTTGGCGAAGAAAAAAATCATTTTTCATCACGACATTGTGCTTGTTCACAAAAGTGGTGTGACGATTGCTAAATTGAATGAATTGAAGTACGAATTACTTGATCATCCACCGTATTGACCAGATTTTGCTTCCGGTGACTATTATTTGTTTCCTACCCTAAAAATGTTCCTTACTGAAAAGATTTTCACATCAAATGATGAAGCTACTGCAGCTGTAAACGGTTATTTTGCAGAGCTCGATGAAAATCATTTTAATCAAGAGATAAAATTGTTAGAACAACTTTAGAATAAATGTAATTATATTTTGGGAGATTATATTGGAAAATAAATATATCTTTTCAAATTTAGCTTTTGTTTTTCATTGTTAGGCATAGCACTTTTCGGAAAGCCCACGTATATTCAAATTGTACTCAATCTTGCATATTTACACAAATATAATGACATATGGTCACATTTACTCTTTGACACTAGGGTTATGGATCTTGAGGACTGATCTTCCAACAAGTTAAGAGATGTTGTTTATTAAAAAACTTTTAAAGTGTTTATTTAATCTATTTAAAAGATAGTTTTTTTGTGAATATAGTATTTAATGAAGCTGAGAAATTGATTCAATGATTAATAATTTAAATGAAGAATTTATGCTTATCTATTTATTAGAAGGTGATGCTTGATCTGTCTAGTAGGCTGCAAATTAGACATATATTAATATATGGAATGAGACTTGTACAGATATAGATATTCAAAATTTTTAAGAAGTTGAAATACATAAAATAAGAATCTTTTAATAAAAGATATTTAAACCGGAGTTATGAAATATGGTTAATTATCTAACTTTTCCGAGATGATGTCCATGTAATACCTTCTACATGTCATTCCTACATCAAATTGTAATCCGGGTTGACCGAGAACAATATAGTACAGTAGGTAAACGTTGCCTGTCATAGTTGACCGGGGATAGTTGACAGTTCTTTTTGCATAAATTTTTTTAACATTACAAAATCAAAGGACCAATTTTCATTAAAGAAAGAATTATTATATGTTTACAATATCAACAACTACAGTAACCTAAAGTTTTACCAGCCCTTCAAAATCATCCAGACGTCCATTAGTTGTACTTCCAACATGATGGTGCCCAGACACACTATAATCATTTTGTCAGAGGTTATTTGGATAAACATTGTCCACAAGGATAAAGGATTATTTGTGTCGTGGGCCTCCCATCTCTTTCAATAATATTGTTGAGTATTGAAATTTTTAAATTTAAATATTTACTTTTTTAAAAAACACAAATCATTAAACTTTAATCTTTATTCTTTAAATCTTTAAACTTTAATCTGACTCTACTTAATCAGTAGGCTCTTCCAGCATAAATATATAAATGAATGAACACAACTTCTTTTAGAAACTTTATTTTCAATAACACAAAATAGCACTCAGCTTTATATTGTTCAAATCAATAATATCAAAAAACGCTTTCACAAACGGTTAAACAATGCGAGTTTGTCAGACCACAGTTTATTATTATCGAAACTATAAATTTTCTAAACGAACAATAACCGTTAAAACAAAATCAAAATGAACGTTTTCTCCAATACAGGATACTATGTTCAATTGTTAGTTTTGGAAATAAACAAAACGAATAAATTATTTAAATAACAAAGTTTATTTCTCTTCGACACGGATTCTTCCTCTTATATTTTTTATAGAAAATTATTGTTGTGACTATGACTGAATTCGTTGTTGTTTATATACTAGCTTTTACTAACCTTGAAATTTTAATAACTAAAACAAATCTCAAAATATTTATAATTATTCTACAAATTTTATTGAAATAATGTAAATCGACAATTATTGATTTTATTTTTAAAAGAGAATTATTTTCAAATAATTTTTCACAAGATTTTTTGATTAAAAATTACAAATAATATTTTGGAACCCCAACAGTATTGAGCCGTAGGCTCTTTAGAGGATCCACCCCAACTAAAAAGCCCAAGTAGCACCCGATAGGTCTCCTACGATGGGTCTTCGGATCCCCAGTAAAAAACGACCAACCATGTTCGGATGTTCAATGATTTAGCATTCCTTTGATCGTACCCGTGGATATTGTACAGCCAGCAAAGAGCAGTTAAAATTTCATTTTTCAGAAATATCCATTGAACGGAAATTTAACACTTCTAAGGAGATTGTTTCCGAGAGATTCGTTGAAACATTCGTATCGACGGTCCGTACCTGAATACTGCTTGTAATTGTTAGATTGTCTTCCTTCTTCCTGGTATCACCGATCAATTTTACCCCACCACACAAATCGCCATCACAACAGTCACCTGCTATTCTTCTTTGATGCTTCTGTTGGACTTGAATGGATTGATTTGCTTCTGCCATGTGATCTGCCTTGTAGTGTCTGGTCAGCAACCACATGGTGGAGCAGTACTGATATAGATAAGGTTTATGCTTGTCCGGTGCCGTTTTATGATCTATTTTGATATGTCTATTGAGCTCCTTTTGTTCTGCAAAAGCCTTCTTGCAAAGCTGGTAGTGACATTCGACCATTTTCATTCTCGGTTTGATCAGTTTCAGTAGATCTTCAGTCTTCCTCCCTATGATACTCCTGTTGCGGATTAAATGATCGAGCCTATCTCGTATTCAGAGTTGAGCATCATCTGCTAACAGGCTGATAACAGAGTCAACAGAGGTGGTCTCTCCGAACAGTCATTCCGCATCGATCCGCAGGCATTCTTCGAGTTTCTGTTTGCTTCTTCCCGCGATCTTTCTATTGCATTCCATTGTGCTTTTCAGAATTCTTTGCCCACATAGCTGACTTTCTCCTGTTGCCGCAGTCTCTTGCCAAAGATGTTCTTTGGATGATCTAATCCGATACTGATCGAGTCCATTATGATATGATCTTTCTTATCTACATTACGTGCTGTTCTTGTGCAAGGGTTATGTAGGGCTTTAATTTTTCTGATGAGGCTCTAGTTTGTACGCCAGTTCTCCGAGCCATATTATACGATATGAAATATACAGCTTTCAATCAGTGCCTTTTTGTTTCATAGGAAAGAATATTACTTTTGATTACGGGAGCGAGTTCCCTTAACCTGCTTCTCCTTTTCTCTATCCTTTCCTTGATGTGGTGCTCACAAGTACCTTTTGTGGTAAACTGAGAACCCAAATAGTTGAATACAGTTACCCATTCTATTTGTATGCCATTGGCATTTGCGGCAGTATATATCCTTTGTCCATTCAGATTCAGTCCATTCAGAATCAATATCGGACACTCGTGTCTTATGGTCCATTCCTGTCGTTTGGTTGCAACTTCTCCATTCAGGTTGAATAATTGCGCTCCATAACGAGGCGCAGTAACAGTTTCGTCATGTTTCAGAAGTTAATAGTATAAAATACCCTTCAGATCCCACCATGTGCAGAGCAGCACACTCTTTCTATGGATGTAATGATTGGGAGTCATCTTTCCTGGGTCTGTCCCTGATCTCTTTCGTTTTGGATTATCGAAATAAATGTACTTTTCATCACCAGTGATAATTCGATGCATGAATGATTTGCGTTGCAGCCGATGAAACAAAAGTTCGCACGTTGTTCTTTGATTTTCTGGCTGCCTTCAAGTCAATTCATACGGCACCAATTGTCCTTCTTTCTAGATCTTGCCCCTGTCATGTAAGAGATTTGAAATTGTTTGCTGAGTTACACCTAATGCGTCAGCTAATTGTTGTTGCGTTTGGGCATCATCTTCATCAAGTAAGGCTGCGGTCTTTGTTGCTCAGATCAAAATCACCTTCTCTGAACCTCTTAAACCATTTCTGAGAGGCCCTGGCAGTGATTGTATCTTCGCCGTATACTTCAGCAATCATTTTTTTGAGAATCTATGGAACTTGTTTTCGAGTTAAACATGAATAAAAGAACTTCCCGCAAACGCTCCTTTGTTGGAGTTTCGGTGGTCATCTGTAAAATTACAATAAAATTTAATATGCAATTTTCTTTTAAAAATTCAAAAAGTATTAGATAGCGGTTAAAACACTCTACATTATAGATACAAACAAATGTTATAGAAAAACGTTTATTAATCGAAAAATATTAGACAAATGAAACGAACTTTCATAGATGTAGACCTTATATATATAAATTTAATTCAGTTCCATAAATTGACAATTTTTCGGTGACCTTTGTAAAGCAGTTGAGATGGCAGTGCAATTCTATCCCACCAGAAATAAAATTAAAATGAAAACTCAGTTTGATTCTTGAACGATGTGTTTTATACATCCTCCACGTGCAATCACCAAATTACATTTGTTAGGGTTCCAAAAAATACATATAAACACTTTTGACAAAAATTTTATGTAGAAAAAAATTAAAATAATTCTTTTGATAACATTATTAATTTCAAACAAAATAATATTTAGTTTATCAAAATTTGGAATTGAAAATTAAAAATATTTTAGTCTTTCTTTTATTCTATCAATTTTCAAGGCTGATGAAAACCACTATATAAACAGCAGCAAATTTAGTGTACTTTGCCCAAAAATTTCTAATCTAAAACTACAAGAAGTAAGAATCGTAAAGTTTATTTTTATTTTTTATTCGATTAATATTCCTCTATTGAAAGTTCTGATCGATAGTACCCTGTATAGGAGAAGTAGATCATTGTAATTTTCAATTGTTTACGGTTATCGTTCGTTTAGAAGATTTAGAATTTGAAAATAAACAAACTGTGATCTGATAAACTTGCATCGTATATCCGTTTGTGAATACGTCTATTGATACTATTGAATTGAACAATATAAAGCTGTGTGCTATTTTGTGTTATTGAAAAATAAAGTTTTGAAAAAGAATTTTGTGTTCATTCATTTATATATTTATGTTGGAAGTCCTTTCTGATTAATTGGAGTCAGATTTCAGATTAAAGATTAACGAATAAAGATTTAAGATTTGTGTTTAAAAAATAATATTTAAATTAAAGATAATTTAATACCCAAAACATTTGTGGATTTATTTGGAGTAAATGTCTACAAGCCAGCTAATGCAAATTCGCAACAATAATTACAGATATTATCCCACTTTAAATGATAGTTTATTTGTATAAAATTATTTTTTAGTTGACCGGGGTAGTTGACACTTCTCTTTCAATAAATGTTTCAAACGTTAAGAATTTCAAAGAGCATACCGGAAAAAACCCCAAATTAACCCTTTAAAGCAAATACCCTCAAATAATCTTCCTTTAATATTTCCTTTGCATTATTTTTCGAGCAATATTTTAATAAAAAACGTTTTATATCATCCTTCTAACAAAAAAAATCAGAAAATATTATCATATAATAAAATTACAAACAGATTAGTTTTCATAGAAATGATAATTGATTATTTTATTAATAAATATAATTATTAATTTATATATTTTCACAAATGATACTGAATAATAAATTATTATTTTTACAAATTATACCTCTGGAATGTTGTTGGACGTTCATTTACAACGGATTGTGTATCATTTTATTCCACGTTCTCTACTTCGACCTCAACTGGAATGTTTATTCGGCCATGTTTTACTACCACTTGTGTATTTCCGTTCATTCTTTAACAATTCTTTCTTTAAACTTCTTCCTGAAAGCTCGACGCCCGTTTTATTTCATAGAAGGTTTATTTATTTATATTATCATTCTTTTGTTTGCGTCATGTATTCTTTTATACCTTCACCAACAAAAGATTGTTATTTATTTATTTATATTTATTTTTTGTTGTGTCGGGGGGCTAAAATATTCAATAATTGAGATGTTCTTCTTTAACAGAAGAAGTGGTTATTTTATTTGTTTTAATCATTCATTATTAGTAAAAGAAATTGAAAGGATTTTTCGTCTATTAACATATATAATTATTTCGAGTGTTTATCTGAACTGTAAATATAAATCTCCTGAAGTATGTTTAATTATAATAATGATAATATTATTATCTTTAACTATTTGTTCGTTAATTTCCTATAAAATCATGCAATATCAATTAGGGAACGATTCCCAAGAAGAGATTTATTGGGATTTTTCTAAAGAAGATATTTTTACAATAAATCGGGAAATTCTGCTTTATATCTTCCTACCAGTTGTTTTATACTTCATTTGTCTTGATCAGCAGTTGTCCATTTGGGTCTTCGAAGGGTATCAAATGGAAGCGTATTCTCGGACCTCTTTTACCATTTATCCAGAACATTTGATTGTCATCAATCCTATTTTGTTTTTGATTTTTTCGCCGATTGTTTTGCGTTTTGTTTTTAATTCTATTGTCAAAAGATTTAAACTATTTCTGATTGTAACAAGTTATAATATTTTTATTATTCTCGCTTTTATATGTTGTTGGTATTTAAGAACATATTGGAATTCTTTGCAAACTTCTTCAAAATTAATCTATGTCAATTTTTTGCCATTTTGTGTGACTAAAATTGGCTTTTCTAAGTTCTATAATGTTTCCTTTGCCGAAATAAAAACCTTTGAATTTGACGAAAAAACCGAAAGGATTTTGAATTTCCAAATCTACCCAACATCATGTCCGTTTTCCATCAAAAAAAGATATCGAATATCAAAGACGTCATCCAATATTTTATTAATTTCCTCTTCTGACTCTTCTAATTCTTCAAATCCTAAAATTATTTGTCGGAATTCTTTAGTAGAAGCTAGCGAACGAGAAGCTTATGTGAGATTGATCTTATTTGACAAAGGTCTTATTAAAATAATGGTAAATGGAGAAGAGACTTCTCTATGCCTAAAAGAAGAGGAAATCGTTCAGTCTTATATGAAAGTAAAAGCTGAAACATATTCTTTTCTCAGAAAAAGTGGTACTTTCATAAGAGATATAACATTTAAAGAAAAGTCAACATATTCAGTAATTGTGTTCAAAACAAATAACGGCACGATTTTGATACAAGATATTGAAGAATACAAAAGGACTACAATTTCTGTTTTGTATCAAATTCCTCAGTACATCCTTCTAGCAATGGCTGACCTTACTATGATCTTCATTTTGGTACAATACTTTCGAAAAAAGTTTACCGAGTCTCCTTCATTTAAAATGGAATTAACATGCTTCATTTGCTCATATATTGGAAATTCGCTTTTGTCTTTATTCTCATTGATATTATATTTTTCGTATGACGGTTACTTCTATTTTAATTTTATGATCTTTTGCTTTTTGGTTTTGTGTTCTATTATTCATTTTATCGGACTGTTTCGTTATTTTCAATCTTCTTCCTCTGTTAATGTGGCTTGAAGTTTTTATTGACTTGCAGAATTTTTGTAATGCTTTACCTATTTTGTAAAAATTTAAGAATATACATATTTCGATTAATTTATGTTTTATAAATTCAAAAAAATTAGTTTATGCATGAAGTGGGGACGGTGCGCCGACTCAGTGGGGACTCCACGGGCCCAATCACCGACCAGTGACTCTGGAGTATATTTCGCGAGCAACCGTTCAAAAATAAAAATACCCTACCGGTTTCGGATGACGTTGGGATATAGTGGGGGCCGCCATCTTGCCCGACAGCTCCGGAACGACGTCTATTTGACTTGAGGGCGATCGAGTTGCCGTTAGTGCCGTTGATATGATTGGTGAGGTTGTTACCGTTGTTGTTGGCCACCGATTGATCCAAATGAGACAAATTGAAGTCGGCCACGGGCGACTGGTTGAGTAAACTGACGCTGTTCCCACTGGTCGAGTTGGTGTGATTGTTGCTGAAATTTGACGATTGGAAAATTTGATCGGATTCGGGAATCGAATGCATTTTCGAGTCAAAAACGTTGATTACAGGCGAATAATTCCGATAGGTGTACAAGAAAATATTCAACAATTGACTGTCGATTTTGGTCGAGGGATCAGTGAAACATTCGATAATATCGTCGATTGTCAGTCTTTTGTAGATGGTCATGACCAATCGCTCGAATTTCACTCAGAAATTTCAATTAAATTTTATTAAATTCGATAAAGGATTTGTTGAGAAAATTGGTCAAAATAGAAAAACATTTTAAATCTGTACAAAGATTTTATTTACAATCACAAAAGATATATATATTTTTTGAAAGTAAGAACCAAATTGAAATTATTCAAATAACATAATTATAGTGTTAATTTTTTTAAATTTAATTTCCGATACTTTTTTTCCGTTTTACAAAAACGTACACTACTCACCACTTGGTCTTGTGTTTACAAACATTGCTGCAGCCAAAATAGTATCTGATTGAAAGGTCTTGTCAACGGTAATCTATGCATCTGTGAAAACACGGCTGGAGAAATTCAATAATTGTATATATAATTAATTATAACTGAAATTAAAATTAAAGTATTATATATATTTATAAAAAAAAAAAATAACTGTTATAAAGAAAGGAAAATTATAGCAAAAAAATTACTTTTGTTGATTGTTAAAAAAAAAGCGAAAAAGAAACTTATAAAAATATTATGTAAAAATTGTAGTTGTTATAATGTGTTAAAATTATAATAGAATTTTGATAACAAATAAATTTTGATATGGAAATATCGATTTTTTAATGATTCATATTAAAAGATAAATTATCCATCAGAATATTGCAGAAGAAAAAATTTCAACATGCCTTGGCTTTTAACTATGGAACTTTACGTTAATGGATCTCAAAAATTA
>MQRK01227419.1:57825-68434 GCA_001938485.1 Girardia tigrina
ATATATATATATACAGTCAGGTGCAAAAGTTTGTGAACGCTTGTTGTTATATTGTCAGTTGCACCTGAAATATTTTTTTGCAGATAGTAGTGGTCTTTTGGCTGGCTTTGAGGACATGATACCTCCATCAGCTCATCTGCGACGGATAAACCATTTGCTGACGGTTCGCGAGTGCTTGGACAGCCTACTGCGAAGTTGCACTGCTGTAACATGAGGGTTTCTTTTAGACTCTTGTAAAATTTTTCTGTCGTCTTTTTGACTGGTTGACCTTGGACGACCAGATCGAGATCTTGAACATAAAGAACCAGTCTCCCTTTTTCTCTGAACAGTCTGACACACAACTCCAAGAGAAATATTAAGAGTTGTAGCTATTTGTCGATAAGAAGCGCCGTGCTTCTGCAATGCGAAAACTGCTGCACGCTGTTCTGTTGTTAGTTCCTTGCCGCGGACAGGCCTGATTCTAAAATAAATAATGACAATTTATAACTTGAAAAGTAATAAAAATAAAATATTCATTTAATCATGTAAATGGTTTATGTATACTTAACAAGGAATACACAAACATGCAGTGCAACAACAAAAAGCAGTATAGAAACAAGCGTTCATAAACTTTTGCATTCATTTTTTGGATCCTTTTTAAACCATTCATGAACTTCCATATTGTAGGATGATCAATTCCAAATTGTACTTGAAGACGTCTATGAGCAGCTTCTGCATAAATGTTTGTCCTATCTGATCTTCATGCCTTGATCCATTATGCCTGCTGTAGATTTATTGAGCCGTGCTGCACTACGTCTTTGAATATTGGGAACAACCAATTCCTAGACTAATTCCTTGAGAAATAATTTTCGACGTAAATCCTGTTTCGCAAAATTCCAATCGGGATAAATATTGAGCCGAATCACCTTAGCTGCAATTCCAGTCACATCAGTGCTATAGTAAAACTGTACCATAGGCCATCGATTTGTTTTACGTTTTGATGAAAAAGCGTAACACGACTGATCCAAAGTATCCACATCTCCTTTCGTAGAATTGTAATATTCATTTATGGATGATTTGTTTCGGTTTTCAGAATTAATTTCATTAGTATGATGCATTGTCGATAATAACAGAACGCATCTATTTTTTTGGTACATAGCATACCAAAGTCATATTTTTCCGAAAACCGAAAATATTTGATTCCACAGGCCGCAGACGGTGTGGCCAAAATTTTGTTGGAATATACCTTTTATTTTTCCTTAGAGTACCGACGCAAGTTAATTTTACAGATAGTAGATTCTGCGCTAACTCAAAATATAATTATCAAAAGTGATATTTCGATTTGTGCCATGAAAATGAGCCCTTAGTTGTTCTACCACATTTGCTCCCAGGTTGATTCCTCTTTTTTTTAGTTTTCATAAATATATAGAGCAATTATATTTTTCAAATTTTTACAATGAATATTTGTCCCGGTTTTATTTTAATTAAGAAATTTAATTATAGTTTTTTTGCAGTTTTCTAATTTTATTATAATTAAATGATATTTTTTCCAGGTTGTTTATTTTTTATTTATGAATTCGTTTCTTTCGGTAGATGTTTATTACTTTCAAAAGTAAATAATTATAAGTAATATATAAAATGTCGTTTATTTTATTAAATTCAGTTCATTCTATATTGAAACCGATTTTTATTTTAATAATTTTAATAACACCTATTTTGGTTTTATTTTTAAAAATTTCTTGTACAACGAGAATTTCTTCCAAAGATTTTCAATAGCAAAAATTCCACCAATAAAATCTCATGAATTCTTCCTCTGGATATTCTGTTTCCATAGGGATATTTATTGGGGAATTCTGTGGAATGGTGTGGCATAATGGATGAATCATGGATAATCAATCAATTTCCACAGAAGGGGGGCCCGTACAAAGATACCGTTTTGCTGTTCGTCGAGTCATCATTCTCCAAGTTATGAAAAAGAGAATTTACTCAAAATATAGTTTAAAGGAATTTTTTCACAGTGATTATTTTTTTCTGGATTAATTAAAAATCAATAAATGCACCCTAAAATATTCAAAAATCTAATAAAAAAAATAATAATATTATGCGAAAATCGTTTCATAATAATTATTTACATAATGTGACACCAATACAATTTATTTACGATAAATAATATGTAAATTATTAGAAAAATTCGAAAAACTTTTTGTTCTTTTAAAATTCTTTTTTTTAATTATTTCAAATAGAAAATATATTTCTTTAATACCTTTAAATGTTATTATTAACAACATCAATATGAGTTTTACAACATTTGTTAATACCACAAGCGCATTCACTATTTGACATCTCTCTTGATCAATATATTTCTGAATTCATACTAATTATTTTCAATAAATGAAAATCTTTTAATAAAAATTATTAATTATAAAGAATCTAATTGGTTAAAATTAAATCTAAACATTTTTAAAAAAAGTACATATTAAATTAATATATTAAAATTTTAAATTACATTAAAAATAAATAATACATTCAAAAATTATTTTAAATCTTTTTACTTTAAAATTAAATTAAATTATTTTTCATTAGTAAGAATCAAAGAAAATATCAATCATCCATCTGTGTAGGAGAGGCACAATCCGAATCAATATACAACATGCACAATATCAACACACAATTCAAAACATTCCTCACAGTTATGAAAAGTTTTCACCAATTTATTTTTATTTAATTATTATTATTTTAAATTATACAACTAAGTCAATTTAAGAAACATTTTGTACTTAATAATTAATGCAGTTTTTGCTTTCTTTCTTTCATTTTCAAATCCTAATTTTAAAGTTTTTCTGTATCAAATTTCTGTTTTAAAAAAATTAGAACAAAATTAAAATATTTACGAAAATTCCTAATATATGACAAGAAACGATATTTCCATATTTTGGGAAATGACAATTACTTCTTGATTAGAACGGGCTGAATAATAAATATTTAAACTAAATAATTTTAACTAAAAATGAACATGTACATAATTTATAAATTAAGTAATAGTTAATTTTCGTGAATCATCATTATATTTTCAATATCTTCTACTTCTAAATGGTTCTGTAATTTGACGTATATGGTTAGGATCAACGTAAATTAATAATATGCATATTCAAAATATTCAATTTTTCATTATTTTTTTCTAAAAAGTATGACGCTTTAATAGTACAAGGGGTTATTTAAAATTTCGTCTTTTTAAATAATTTATTTAGAAAATTATATTTTTAAAATTAACAGTTAAAATTAAGTTTAATATTTTTAAGAAAAGAAAAGCATTTAATTAGATATAAATAAAATTAATAAAATTTAAATTAAATTCATTTTTAACAATTTAATAGCATTTTTATTACTTTGAGTTTTTATAAAGAAGTGGTTAAAATTATTACTTTTAATTAATATTTTTTAGAAATTAAATGTTTTACAAAGATTTAGAAAAAATGTTTGAATAATAATAATTAAAAATAGAAAAAAAACAATTAGAAGGATGTGAAATAGTGAACGATCTTCCGAGAGTTGTGATGACTCTAAATATGGTAATAATAAAAAATCAAAATTGTCTCAATGTTCTTAACAATAAACACGATTTGAACAATCTAATAAATAAAATAATTTAATTAAAAAACAATTTCGATAATTTTATCAAATTTAAAAAATTCCCAAACATTAAAACTAAAAAAAGATAATTGGAAAACACTAAAAATTAATAATACTTAAATCTCAAAAAAGTTAAATAAATGTTTAATAGAAGAAATAGAAGATGAAATATATATATATAAAAAAAGTTTAAAATATTTAATTTTAAATAATAACTTATTTTGAAATAAACTAATTTAATTAAAAAAACAAGTATAATAACTTTATAATCTAAAAGAAGAAAAAAGGATTAACTAAATAAATAAAATTGGCGAAAATCGAATTTAAAAAATGTTAAACGAAAATACTAATGACAAAAGTTGTAAAAGAAAAGGAGATGAAAATTTGTCTAAAATTATATGTAATATCCATACTAACATTATGAATTGTCATTCGAATTTTAAAACCGATGAAAAAGCAACTAACTAATAGTTCAGATTTTTGCTTTCTACGAAATTAGAAAAGTTCATATCTTTTTTCTTTTTTTTTGTGACAGTTAACGACTTAATTCTTTTTTGAGTTATTCTAAGTCTTCATATAAAAGTGAAAAAAAATCATGGTGACTGATTGGGGATTGTTCAGCCTCGTTATTATAAATTTCATTTATAGAACTTAGAAAGTGAGGCTATATGTATGTATAAATAAAATTAATTAGAGTAAATTATTATGGTAAAATAATGGTAAAACGATTTACTACATATATTAAGTACTGAGACAGCTTTACTTTTTTCATGTTGAACATTAAAAACTAAATTGTAGTGTTTAAATAATATTAAAAACACTTTTTGAAAACACACACACATATATATATATATATATATATATATATATATATATATATATAATTTATTCTTGTGAAAGCTAATTTGATATTTTTGAAAAATAATTTTGTAGTGGAAGACTCTGTCATTATTGTCATCGTTCAACAAGGTCGTCAAAAATAAGTGCAACAAATGAATTTTAACTCACCATTGTCGGTGGCGAGTCGGATTCGATTCGACCTTTTAAGAGGTAACCAGAGATTACTGATGATAAAATACGAAATTCCGTAACATGTTCAATTATCAATATTTGAAAAAAGATATAACAAAATTATATATAAAAAAGTAATAAAATAACTGAAATGATATCGACGAAATTCGACAAGATGTTTCAAACAGAAGATGTTTCACATTAATCTCGTAAAGTTAAATTTGACCTTTGGAATAAATGATTAATTGTATAAATGAGATAATACTTCATAGCTAAGAGTTAAGCGAATTATTTATCTGATCTAAGACTCCAAAATGTTTCTAAAAAATAACAAAAATCGTTAGAATAAATAATGAGATATTTCGTTAATATTTTCAAAACGAATGGGTCTTCCAACTGTGAAGTTTATAAAACTGATGGCGACATTCTATTCACTGATTTTAACTCCTGTACTTGTTAATATTTAAAATTTGTATTCTTTTATATATCTTGTAAACACATAAATTAATATTGCTAAAATTTATGATTTTCAAATATTCGATTTAATTAACTTCAAATGATTTTATTTTTAATATTTTTCAATCAAAAACGTATTAAATTCAATTTAAAAAAAATCAAATTTTCCCTATTTAGTAGAAGGAGAGATGTTAATGAGAGCAAGATTCTTACTAAAACATTTATTCATACCGAAATCCGACAGATTTATTAACCAATTAAGTACTTTAGACCCGAAATGGAGATCAGTAAATTTTTATTAATTTTTCTGATATTGTATATGAGTTTACAGGAAGTTTAGTCATTATCTACTAGTAAGCATGTCTCTCTATTGCCTCACTTGTTATCTTTCAACTCCGAAAATTAGATGAGTCATTAGTTTCAAAAAGTTTCAGATGCAAAATTTTAGGAAAAAAAATCTGGTATTTAATGGGTTAATCCATTCACAATGATAATAATATTCCAGATCTCATTATTCAAACTCCGTTCTTCAAAACAACGTACATCCCACGACTTGCTTAAATATTCTTTCAGGTTTTTATGATAAACAAATGAACAAATGATAACTTTTTCTTCAATTCTTTCATCAGGGCTTGTAAATTAGTATTATATTTTTTGGATTTTTTATTTTGTGAAAAACGTTTGGTGAACTTCTTCCTGATGACAATGTTTGATTTTGATCTTCAAGAACATCAACGATCCTTCATAACACTGACTTTTCAAAGCGTATTACCAAGATTGGTCATTTGTTTTCAAAGACTGTGAGGAATATTTTGTGTGTTGATGTTTTTGTGTACTGTTTGCATGTTTAAATGTTGTATGTTGATTTGGGATTGTGTTTCTCCTAATCAGATGGATGATCGATATTTTAATTCTTATAATCTGAAACTAATTTATTTAAATTTAGATTTAATATTCAAATTTTTAATTTTTATTATTGTAACTTTTAAATAATTTTATTGATTTTATTTTTTTAAATTTTTAAATAATAAAAATCAAATTAATGTTTAAAATAATTATAAAAAGTAATTTTATTTTAGCCAATAAAATTTAAATTATATAATTTAAATAAAATAATTTTTTTCAAGTTAGTTCAGATTGTAATGAGAAGTATTAAATATAGAGTGATGGATTTAATACTTCTTAAATTAATAATTTAAGATGATCAAACTTGTCAATGTAATAAATGTTCTATCAAATGTGTGAGTTCTCTTAAAAAATTAATTTCATCATGATTTTACTCGTAGTTTATGTTTTACTAACTGCATTTATTAATTTTTAAACTGATGTATTTAATTTGATCAGAAATTTTAAAAAACTAGTCTTATAAATTATGAATTTTATTTACAATGAGCATTTATTTGTATCTATTATTTACATATACAAAATAGATGTTTCTAATGTAAGCAGTCGCCTATTCCTTTCCTGAAACAAAACGTCCTTTTCTCAAAAATATTTTATAACATGTTACTAATTTGCATATGAAAAGTTTGAATTTAACGCTTATAAAAATTTTTCTAAAAAAATATAAAGCATATTTCTGTAGTAAAGATTATTTTTAGCAAAAATTATTTTGATTAAATGTTTAGACTAACACTGCTGTAAATCTAGAGATAATATCTGTGACGTGGATATGGAATCTTTTAATTCGTACATGTAGTAATAAAACTGTGAATGTTTAGCAAGCAAATAATGTACATAATTGGCGAATCCACTGTCATAAGCAACCACCATAAATTGTCCGACACTTCCATGATAGATCCACTAGCGAAACCAGACAAATTTGAAACAAATTGATATTTATTTCATATATCCAATCGTCCAATCGACTCTTGAGATCCTCTTCTTATTCCTCTTCTTCTTCACCCTTGGTGATATCTCTTCAAGTCATTAAGTATGAATAAATCACTCTTAGCTAAGTTTTGTTGATTGTATTCATGATACGCTAAATATTGTCATGTAGAAAATAGAGTTCATGTTTCTTAAGGGTCCGTCACAACTTTCTCACATTACTAACTAATGCACAGTAATATTCTAAGGTTTCTTGGGTTAAGCAGAGCTTAAACACCCCAATGATGTATTAAAACATACTGAGCAGAAGATATTTTCGATAAAATATCACACTAAACACAATATGATATTTGTTGATTTTACTTTGGAAACACTCATTTACAAGACTCACGCAACTGTATACAACATAAAAGTTTAGTAGCATCTCATCCGTTATAATAATGTTTTGATATGATGTCCAAGATAATCCAACATGGCTACCTTTTCTTGACATGGTTGCATTCGCTTTTCTTACATCTCACAATTTTTGTGACTAATTCTTAATAGCCTACTCTTAGTATTTAGTCTCTCTTCTTTCACAATATTTTTTTAAATATTCTAATTTCCTTTCTACAATTTTTAGATCATTCATTTCTTTCTGCATCAAATACACAGTATATATCTAAGGAACTCTCTAATTCAATTGTGGAGGATGATTCTATTTCAAGTATTTCCTGTAACTGACGCACTATTTAATTCTCAGTCTTCCTTCTAAAGTACAAACGAATGACCCTCCTAAATTCTTCTGTCTGGTACGTTTTTCTGAAAAACCACAACATAAAAGGAAAACAGATAATATTAGTTTTTTTCTCAAAAATTATTTCCTAATGTGTGAATGAATGAACTTTCGACTATTAATGACTAAAATGACGTTTTGTCAAACTAAGATGTATGCATATATATATATATATATATATATATATATATATATACTGTTCTATATTAAATATTTTATTAATGTAACTTCTCACTCCAGGTAATTTTTATCCAAACCTCATATTGAATAAATTTTTTTTCTGTCTATGACATGTATCATACAATGTCGATTAATCAACCATGTGCTCTGCGATCAAACCGTACCATAAATAATGTTCGATTTTAGAAGAAAAAAAGTAATAGAAAGTGCTAAATTATTCTGACACATTCATGAAGAGTTAAATATTCTTAGGAAGCTATCCAGTTGAATAACCTACAATAACGTTTTCCTTTTAATTTTACTTAAGCCTTTGAAGATGCAAAAATAACAGAATATTTATCATTTAGAACATGCATTTTATAAACTAAATATCCATCTGTTTGATTTGAAAGAAACTTTATTCAAAATTTATATTTCTAATTAAAAAAGTTTAACCCTTAAATGCATGATGATGTATATGTACATCAGTGTTTTCTTCCTTACATAATTTCTAAACGGTAATTCAAACACAGTATTTTTTACTTTTAGTAGGTGCTAAAAATATCTATCTTAGTTTTTGAACGCAAACTTTCATGATATGGTAGTTCACCTTTCTAACTATCAAAATTTGACAGCTTGGTGCAACACTTTCAAATACATTTATTGTATTTAAAAAGGAAAAGTCATGCATTTAAGGGTTAATAGACATACGATTGATTAAGGAACTTTACTGATATATTTTAGAAGAATATTTCTGATTGTTTTCTTGTGACCCAAATTTTCATGTTTTATGTTAATTATGAATTAATAAATTACATAAATATTAAGCATATAGAATAAAACACACATATATATATATATATATGTGTGTGTGTACGTAAGGAATCGTTACGTTAAGGAATCACTTTAAAATTTCATTGTATTAAAATTTTTGAGACACAAAGATATCATAAAAACTCATTAAAATTTTATAAAACTATAGAAATATATTTTAATTAAAATATTGTAAATTTCATTATTTTAGGATATATCTATTTAACAAATTTTCTTTTAAATAATTGTTTTTTTAAATTTATTTTATTTGTTAATAAAAAATTCAAACCTATTAGATTATTATCATTTCGTTGTTATTATTTTAATGATTTTCGAATGATCAAGTATTGCAAATACGAAAAATACCAATTTCCACCTGGGTGAGAGAATCACATTCTATGTTCACCATATTCAAGTCAACATAATAGATTCGCACACGATATTAAATATTCCTCACAATTCTGACCATGTCGAGTCAAGATATTTTTTTGAGTGTCCGGAATTATGAAGCTAACCGATGCTCCTGTTATGTTTGGCAAGGAATTTGGAGGAATTTACTTACTAAAATCAGTTCTAGAGAATGGTGATCCGATTTATGGCCATTGAATACAGTTACTTACAACAATCACCCACATTTTAGACCACAAATATATAATTCTCACGAAAATCTAATTTCGATTTTAACAATTAAAATAGGTGTTCTGAACTCAAATTGGAGACAAGAATTATTCGAGAATCTCACAGCATGTCGGTCCACAGATTTGAACAATTCATTTCTTGTTTCAATGGAAAAGCAATACTTAAAATAGTCAAATTGATTTAATAAAAATAACAATAACAATGGCTTGTCAAAATAGGTTTTTTCGTATGTTGTTCTATTAAATAAACTTTAATTATTTTCAATTTTAATTATTAAAGTTAATTTTTGTTTGAGTCAACAATAATTATTAAAATATTACATTTGATAGGAAATATAAGAGTTATAACGATGTATTTCTCAAGGAACGCAAGCCGTGTGAATACTTTGTGAAGGATGTTTTGAGTCCTTCAGTGTGATTAGTAATAGCGTGATACCCTCCTCTTATATCGTAATTTATCTTTTATGAGATATCTTTTTTTAATAATTTAAAACCGTTTTCCTTTACAATTAAAAAGTAAAAAAATTTAAGTTAACCCTTTCCAGCCCAAATTATTATTTTTGAAATACAATGTTGATTTAAATTGCTAAGAAACAAGTGAGAACCGCGGTTTTTTGCATTCGAATATATGTAGTGTCATCTATTAGACTTTTTAGAAACTATTACTGTGTAAAATTTAAATTGGGTAAGAGAGATAACTGTAATTTAATTTTTCAAATATGTTGCCATATGACAATAATGGACTGGAAAGGGTTAAATTTTTTAAATTACTAGAAGCAATTTTCCACTTTAATAATTTCCAGCAGGTTTTAAACAGTTTCAAATCAAGTGAATTTCCTGGCCAGGGGTTAAGCAAGCTCATTTCCTTTTTGGTCAACCATTATAATGTTTTTTTGGCGATAAGGGTATCCAGCACGTTGAACAGTATTACAGTTATGAAAAGACATAAATTGAAGTAGTTTATCAATTAATATTGTAAAAGGAAAAAAACCAATTGATTGCTGACTCATTTGGAATTTTTAAAAAACTGCACCTTCTAAATGCACTAATAAAATTAAAAACCATAACTTTGAGAGCATTCTTGAGTGGAAGACCTTCTGTTTGGTTGGTCCTCTCAGTTGTTGGTAAATGCATTGACTTGTGAAACCCATGTCACTGAAAATAACTTGTCTCTGCTGGATAGGGGTAAACTACAATTGTTTAACACATTGAATGCTGAGTACGAGATATCTCGTACTTCAATATTCATTAGTTAGACGCTAAGTACGAGATATCTCGTACTTTGGCTTACATTACTAAGACGCTAAGTACGAGATAT
>MQRK01227419.1:84647-96343 GCA_001938485.1 Girardia tigrina
ATATATATATATATATATATATATATATATATATATATATATATATATAATAAATAGTAAAATTATCTTTAGTATGATTCTGAATTTGTTCTGTTGTTAATTCTGTATCTGTTGTTTCCAAAAGAAAACTTTTCTTGAAATAATCAATTTTTATATTTATGTTTATGAGATTTATATTATGTTTTTAATAGCATAGTGATGCGAGGTTATCAATAGCTACAGAAAAACACTAATGTTACAGTAATTATATTTAAGAAAGTAATAAAATACTTGAAATGATGGGCAAAAACAAAGATCTTGTAGTCTATTGCCAAAAAGATCCATAATGCTTTAAAGTTAATTTCGTTTTCATTAATTACAGCTTTCGTATAAAACACTGAGGCTGGTCTTTGTGAAACATTAAATCTTTCTAAAAGCATGCCGAAGTTGAGACAACAATTCAAGACAAGTTTTTTTCTTTGGTTTTAGAACATAATCATCAATCACCATAATTACAAAAATCATAATAAAATGTTACGTGGTGTATTTAATAAGTACTTGATTAACAAAGAAAACAAATACCAAAAAGGACCAATTTTATAACACAACAAGCTTAACGTATGCAGGCATCATTTTTCAACATAATGTCCATTTCTCTCCTCACTTCCGCCAATGAATCAACTCAAAATACACCTTTATAAAAAATTCCGAGGATTATACGGTGATTAAATTCCCCATGGCTACTTTCAAATCGTCTTTGGATCAAAACTGGATGCTTCTTTAGGTGTGTGAAGAGGTAGAAATCATTCGATGCCAAATCTGGGGTGCACAGCAGATAATCCACAAGCATTAGTTCAACACATTCGACTATGGCGTGAGAAATGTCCACTGTTTGCACTGGTACATTGTAGTGGAGAAACAATAATGGGTGTTCTTCTACTTCCGTATATTCTTGATCAAAAACGTAGGTAAGATCGCCATTAAACTCTCTGACCCAATATTTAACAGTTTTCAGAGACGGCGTGTCATGTAGGTAAGTTGACTGCAAAAGATCGTATATTTCACTACCAGTCTTCTTCTGCAACGCAAAGAACTTGATAACGCTGCTATATTCGATGTCTAATATCATCACAGTGACGAAAATTCAAAATGTCGCTATAAAAATTTTAATGTGGTTGATAAAATAAAACAATTTATGAAAATTAAACCTATATTAATTTATTTAATACACAAAAAATTAACATTTGCTATTAATTTTTTAATGTTAGATCGGGTACTTAATGAACGAACCACGTACTTGAGAGATTTAGTTGAATTATTATTCAGTTTACGTGCATATCTTTGGTAACACATTCGCATTTGGTATCACAAAAATCTCAAAATTCGTCCAAAATATATTAGAAAACATTGCTCTTTCGCAGATACATTTTACTCTTCTATTGGATCATCTTGAGTCCTCCACAATCCCGAGATGGTTCTATTGTCATTAGATCTAGTGTCTCCTTGAGATCATCATACTAAAACGCTTACACTAGCAATCTATACATTTAAACCTAATAAGTTATTGATAATTTACCATCAATGTATTCTTAAATTAGAATATTAAAGCTAAAAATGTTTTTATTTTGATCCTTCACTCTTAAAGTAAAAATTGTTTTTATTTACCGATTTCAGTAACTTTTATCAGTAGTTATTGCTCATCAAAATAGATATTTTAGTGTTCTCTGGCCGATTTAATCTATAAAACAGAAGTCTAAATTTAGTATTGTTAAATCTTTTTCAGTGTCAAATTTTATTTTATCAGATAATTAATATGATAAAACGTTCTTTGAAATAATTTATGTTTTCATTGTACGCGTCGACGTAAACTGGCTGGCCGACGCATCATTTTGCGTACGTGAAACATTCATTTATTCAGCGTGACACGATTTATCAATTAGTTTCATGAACATTCTCTGTCGTTCTTTTAACAATAATTTTAGAGGGCAACTGAAATTATGTGATAATTATAAATTATCAAATAAAATTAAAACGTTTTCTATTTGCCTTATCTTTTCCTTCCTTTTTAGTGGGTGGTATGGTTGATAAATATGCTATCTTAATTGTGTAACATGTGACTAATTGTAAGTTGGACGTGGCACATGAAAGATTCCTATAAAACAGAAAAGTCATATTTTGTATATATATATATATATATATATATATATATATATATATAATTGTATCATTTTGAATTTTATAAATTTGAGAATCATATTGTGTTGATTTTTTGTTTTACGAAGAACTCTTAAAACTGTTTTTATCACACTCCTCAGTGGGACTGTAAAGTAATTGGGTAAACATTATGGCATTATGTGTCTCATATTAGAATCTAGAAACAGAAACAATCGAATGAGGTTAACGGTAAAATTAAGGTTAAAATTCATAATTAATGGACCTTATCTCTGGTACCTTAGCAATCTTATACTCTGATCTTATACTTAAGAAATATTAAGAATAAGGATTTTTCTTATAAATTGTATTGATACGTTCGTATAATGGAAAGGCTAAAACAATCAATTGCATATTCATTTTTTTGTATTTATATGCAGGTGAATTAAATTATAAATCAGCAGGAACACGACAATTCCGCGGAAATTAAAATTGCAAGATCAATGATTATTTTTTAAAATTAAAAATTTTTAAAGGAAAAAAATTAACTAATTTAATTTAAATTGCGATAATAATTTAAAATCAATATTAACAAATTTGTTTTCAAATTACAATATACACAACTTAATAATCTATTTGGACGTTTTACATTAATTAAGGCAACTGGATTTGTTATTTATCGTGATTCACACTACCGACTTTGAAATGTACTGGTCCGCTTGTAGAAATAGTCATGATGAGGGAGATATTTTTTATTTATATTTTTTAAAATTAATTTATTTTAATTTTACAAATGGCTCTAGTAAAACGTGAAGTGCCCTTAATCAATGTAAAAACTGTATGCATAAGGTGCGTTCTTTTAATTTATTAATATATACTTACTTATGATTCGTTCGCAAAATACATAACGCATAGGGGGAAGGGGTGTCTAAAAATTCGTTACGTCACAAAAATGATTATTATTGAAATTTTTTTTTTCAAAAAAACATTAGAATTATTTATGATTTAACATTAGAATTAAATGAATTATGGAAGTTTTATTATACGATGTATTACTTCTAATAATTCCGTTCAAATTTAAAACTGTAAAATTTTCTAAAGTTTGATTTTTTAAAAATTATAAATCTTTAATAATTTATCCGATCGCATATGTGGTAAATGTAATTTATATTTTGCATCGCTTACATTGTTAAATAATCACAAGAAAGTGCATCCTAAGGAGAAAAAGATTCGAGGTCCTAAAACTAAAAAGACACTATGAAAAGAGGAAAATCAAGTACTTGCAATAATTGAAGATAATGCTGGGGCTGAATGCGTCGAATGGATCCAAGCAAATCTTTTTAACGAATAAAGTCAATGCCTGAAGAATATGAATTACAGGAAAATATGGCAATTTTTACAACTGAAGAGCATTTAGCTCAAATTTGGAAACAAATTGATGAGAAATAAATAAAATATTGTAGTTTATATATTTTTTGTTTTCTTTGATTTGTGACGTGACATCCAGGGGGTCTTATGAAAGTGTGACACTTTGTGATAAGCGGGGAGGGGGGTCTAAAAATCCTAACTTTCGCGTTATTTATTTTATGAACGAGCCATTAATCAATTTAATAATGCCCTTATAATTTTTAAACATGTGTATTAAACCTAGTATGTCTAAGAAGTCGAATAAGATATTCACAAAAGACCAAGTAGCAAAGTTTAGAAAAGATTAATTTCAGAAGATGGGAAAATTCTCTTATGCTTATTTTGTAAGAAGGCTGTTGATCGTGTGCGACGCCAAACCATCACAGATCATCTCAAACACAAAGAAGCTGTGCTGAAATGTCAGACAGAAGCTTCCTCGGGTGGTTAAGCTAAGATACAGTGAACGATGACGACTTTATTTGAACATCAAATTAGTGCTAAAGCGCAAAGAGATTAAGTAACTCATGATTTTCTGGGTATGCTCGTGCGCGCTAACATCCCCATTGAAAAGGCCAATCATCGCGTGGTCAGTCTGTTCTTATCCACACATGTAAAAGGTAGAGGTGCTGTACCTAAATCGGATTCTCTACGCCTTCACCATCTACGTACCTTGATTGAGGAGCATGATGGAAAGCTCCGTATACTCATGTATCATAACACATTCCTCGGTATTATCTCAGATGAAACGATAGATCTCCGAAATCACCCCGTTTTTTAACATTCTTTTCTAGGTACTGTGCTCGGCAGACCAACTTACATATGGCTTTGATGAGCTGTCCGCACCACTGCTTGTTAAAAAGGTTTGCATAGACAAAGTAAACCACACCAGTGTATCACAGGCTCTAATTCAGTGCTGCAGCGATTTTTAAATCAATTTTCAGAATGTACTGTTATTCCTATCTGACAGTGCCTCGTACTTTGTCAAAGTGTGGAAGGACATTCACTCTTTGTAGTGGATTATATGTCAACACATGCACTGTGATACACACATTATCTTTTGCTGGTTATGCTATTGGACTGACAATACTTGATTTCGATAGTTGTGTCTCATACAATTAAAGCCCTACCTCGTTAAGGCAGCGTCAAGGCCGAAATAACGTTTTCTTCGGCATCTACAATCATGTGCATTTGAGTTACATGCTCTTCCTCCAGGACCTGTTTCACCGCTGTGTAACACGTGGTTTGAAACCTTTCTTTACCATGCATCCTTTATTCTGCATTATTCTGCCTTCATTAGCAAGGAGGGGAAGGAGGAAGGAAACAGTGCAGCTTTGTTGGAGCTATAGTCTCTTTCAAAAGCTGTTTAAAATCGTGTTCCTAATCTTGCTGCGCGTGCTGTTTTACTTCTACAGTTCACTGTCCACAGCAGTGATGTGGAATGGTTATTTAGTGCTTTCAACCAAGTGTTTACTCATCTCGGACAGTGATTGACTCCGGAAAAACAACAGGTCTTCTGAGACTGTATTTAAATAAATTTTGAAGTAGTAAATTATGTTTTCTTATGGAAAACATATATAATTATATTATGTCGTATGATATTTTTTTATTGTAATATGTGTGAATTTTTATAGTTATAGATAAAAATTTATTGAAGATACTTAACAATGTGGATGAAAATAACTATATAGATAAAATAATTACACAATGCGTATTTATGCACGAAAATGAAGTGAACGGAATATATAAATAATACGCGCAGATAACCGCGGATTCCACTAAAATTTACCGCGGAAATATCATGCGGAAATATCATGTGCCTGAAATAATCAGTGCCCTGAAGATGACGGTTAATGCTTCGAAATATATTGTCCTGAAATATATTTTTTAATGCATGTGTTTTTGTTTTTATTAAATAAGTAGTAGTTAGTTTTTTTATGAATGTAATTAATTCTAATAGAGTTCAATTATGTAAATAAATAATAATAATAATCCAAATAATAGTAAAAAAAATTATAACAATATTCGTAATGAATTATTTGTAGAGCAATCCATGCAATTGGTTAGGTGACTGTTATGAGAATAATAATTATTTGTATTTTATAGGGCTCCCCTTCTCTTTACACCTTCCCTTCCTAGTTGTTAATTTCAAGTAATTTATGTACCAACATGGAAGCGAGTCCTTCGTTAGGATATTTGTAATCATTCCTTACTGGGAAAGTGCTTTTGAAATTTAATAAATAAAGTTTCTTGAGTTCTGAACGAGTTCTTGAGTTCTGAGTTCTTGAAAGAAATCAACATAATTAATAAAGTCTGAGTAACATTTTGCTTGACAGTTATAGTTGAGTTATTACTCAGTTTACATGCAGAATGTTGGTGCAATATTTTGGTGATATTTGCGTGGCAATACTCACTGATTTATTTTATTTCATTAAAAAAATACCATTTTTTGTTTCTTCATTATTTTGTTATTTGTTTCCTCTTTATTTTCTCAATTTTATCTTCAGATCTCAAATTGCAACCAGATGTAGCTGGGGCCACGTTCATGGCGGCCGGTAGTTCTGCGCCGGAACTGGCTACCACAATAATTGGAGTATTCATTGCTAAAGTAAATAAATGATTATGATTCGAAAATTATTCATAATTTTGTATTATTATTTTCAACGATTATAATGAATGATCAACAATAATTTTAAGGGCTAATAAACAAAATTTTATTTTTTCTCAAGCTGTGACAATTTTTGCAGTTTTGAAGTTTAAATTGCCTTCAGTCAGGTACATTTTCGAGGAATATGCGAATTTATGTGGCAATCGTCTAATATTTTTTGCATAAATGCCAATTGCCAGGATGCAACTATATATTATTACGTATTCTTAATGTAATAACAGGTCGAGGAGAACCTTCCTGCGTTATGTTAGAATAATGATTTTTGATGCAATAAGTTATTTAAAAACAAGAACTTATCCTCAAAATGAAGATAATCTACAGCCTCATCGACAGCTTTGAATCGAAAAACGAAACAAAATATCGTTCTGATTCTATATTAAAACATCCTTTTCATTTGCGTGAAGTTCACGATGCCAGCGTAACTTTACCTTTTATCGCTGCAAACTTCTTGGATAGTTACTTTTGTGTCCCGTCAACACAACTTAATAGTCAACTAAAACACAAAATATTTTTAAAAAGATTTTATTGTGACACAGTACGCGAAATTTTTCCTAAATTTAATTTTACATTAGATTATTTAAATATGGAACACTGTTCCTTTCGAAGGAGCTTGTGCGGAAGTAAATGGAATTCACACGCTGAAATAATTACATGGACACTGATGTAAGAGCAAAGGCAGTGAAGGCAGCTTCTTATCGTTCATCTCTTGGACCGGTATGCTGACCAAACTGGTTATTGTTGATTAAGTACTTACCAGTCACTAGTAGAATCATTTGGTTATAACCGACGGGAAAAGCGAATTCATCCAAAGTGTGTTTCGAAGTTAGTGAAAGGTTTTTATCATAAATTTTGCAATTTCTTTCGATCGTGCCTGGTGTCGCGATGTCAAATCACAAATCTGGTTCAAACAAAACTTGTCTGCCGAACGAATTTATCTCACCAATACATTTATCTGAACGACTACAAGAAACAAAGTAGTACAACCAAAGGTCGCTCATCCAGAAACTAAAAATTCAGACTCACAATATGGTCGTAAAATGTTGTACTGGTGCAGATTGTGTGAAATATTTCTGGGAATTGGCCACGGTAACAAACATTGTTTCGAAGCCTTCGATTTCAAAAGTTCAGTAAGGGTAATTATGCACCTGTTCTTATGGAAATCATAATAGAAACTTGGAAGAGTTTCTAACACTTAGCATTGAAAGCCTTGAAAGATTTTTTGTCGATAAAAATGTCTGTTTTTGCCAAATAATTTTACTTTTGAAGTTTAAAATAAGACTTTGAAAATTAGATGAAAACCCCTATGGGGTGAAAGGCTTGGGAGACAAGGTTCAAAGGGTTAATACTTGCAATATTTATTGATCGGATTATTTAAAATTTCAAATTACCTCTGTGATCATGAAAGATCTATCTTATACAACAAAATATTAAATCTCTAGTCGTAAAAATAATTACTCATTTTCAATTTAATTTTGAATACGTCGAATCGAAATTTACAATATTCTACATTCATATAAAATGAATAGATTCTCACACCTTCTCAAGCATTGAAAATCTCTTTAAAAATTTGTTTGATACTTTTTTATACTCCTCTTTGGTGACGGACTTCGGAGTTTTGTAAAAGTTATTGTCCATAATTTCCATTTTTCCCTAATCGCATGGTTGAAAGAATGAAGTATTGATGCTGATATCCAGTGGCTGTAGTTATGATGTCGATTCTCCTAAAATAACTACTGGATTTGTTTTCTCATTCACAGCAACTTATTTTAGGGATTTTGTAAGATGAGCTCTGAACTGCTCAAGCACTTATTGAGATTCTTTTTACAAAAATCCCCTTGTTCATCTTTTCTAGATCATTTGAACCGCAATTTCATGCCATCTAAGTTCACCCAATTTTTATGATGGCAAAGAACAAGAACACCAGGAGCGATGTCTTCTTTTGGCATGTTATGCCGTTTGAAGATTGACGACGGTTTTTGTTTTTTCCCATCGGTAAGTTAACATGAGACTGCTGCATCATTGTTTTTTATTCATTGCTGGCTGTCTTGAATGAATTTTTTTGTCTCATCTAAGCACTCTTGTTAAAAGAATAATCAAACAGTATTGGTGTTCCATCCGTTTTCAGATTTGATTAAGAAGAATGCTAGTCGTTTTTTTCTTATTCGAATCTAGACAAATGTCTTACGAAAATGTTTAAAAAGTCTTTGTGAATTTTTGTTAATTAGACAAGTAGTGTCATGGGTTAATCAGTTCAGACTAGAATATCAGGTGTGGGGTCGGCTAAGCATAAGGGTATTTGCAGTACTCAGAAGATCGACAAAAACGTACGTCTTACATGGGCTAACACAATGTTGAAACTTTTATTCATGATTATTTTCTAACAGATTCTAAATGCATATAATTTTTATGTTGAAGAATATAAATTTTTAATTGTAGAAATTATTTTATTTTTCTCCAAAATTAATGTTGAGTCTCGTATTTCACGTTTCGATGCAAAAGTATTACATTATTATAGCTTAAATCTATGTAATAAATTAATTTGAAATCGTTGAGGAAAGAATGTAGTGACCTATGGAAAAAAATCTAGAAATCTTTATCCTTCATAAATTGATATGTTTGAAGTGGAACTGATTCATTGTTGTTTGGGACATTTGCCCGTAAGCCTTTCAACAATATCGATTTGCTTACTTCTTGCAATTGCTAAAAATATTATTTTTATAAGTTTTGCTGTCAATTTGATATGTTATAGTCGTGTACTATATTATGAGGAAGAGTGGAGGACTTGTGGAGTGTTTTCTTTAAAGTGAAATTTCTTTGCATATCTGATATGTGGTACTATTGTTATCAACACGGTCTCGGGAAAAGCAAATTATAATATTTAATTAATTTATGTTCAATGATTACACTAATAACGTGATGAGAATGCAGTATAGGACCTCAGAATTTATCATGACTAAGGCAAAAATTCAAAATTCCACTGAAATATTTCTACTACAAATTGATAAAGTAAAAAGAAATTAGTATTTAAAACTGAGATAGATATCGGTTTTCTGCCGAACGTGTTGCGCCTTTATAACGTTGAAGACCACTTTGCAAAATCCTATTTATCACATATGGACCAGCATTTTATAGTGAATCACGTATATTAATTTTTAATATGCTTCCGGTTTAATAGTAAGTCGGTACCAACATGTAAATTTATTCTCGTAAAACGCAAGCCTGTCGGTGGACATACGCTATTCCACGTGTTAAATATCTTTTCCTTGTTTAATTATTAAACTTATTCAAGGCATCATGTATAACAATACCGTATAAAATATATGATTGAAGTATAATCATGTGTTTTTTCTACGTTTTTATAAATCATGCTTGTTGATAGCAAGATGGTGGATGCGGCGCAGTTGCGGGGCTAAGGTGTTGGGAACGTGGAGACACTGGGACGGGAGACAGAGAGACACGAAAGGAGCTCACATACTTTGATTCTCTCGGTGATCGCCTGGCACAACGCAGTCTAAATCTGTACGCACGCGCCCAATACACAGTCTAGAACAACCAGCGCCCCGTCGGTCACTCTTAACGCTGCTGTTACTTCGCCACTGAAATCTACGAGATCCAGGGAATCGATTACATTGATTAAGAATCCTTTCTCTTCGATTTTGCCGTCATCACTTAGAGCGACCGGCTGGACGGTTTTGACGCTCGTGAGATTTTCTTCGGTCATTTCGTTGTAGTTTTGATCGCCCGATTTACACCATTCGATCAGTGTAAAACATTCATTCAGCACTATTTCGATATTATTTACAACTTTAAAATACGTTTCGATTTGTCTGAGACTTCAGTGAGACTGGCGAGACAAATGACTCCAGATGGTTTTGATTATGTGGTAGTAATCCTTGAGATAAAATTCGATTCTCGCGTTTATTCCCATAGATTTCAGAATAAATTTCATTTCGACATAATTCATAAGAAAAATCGATTAATCAACTTTTTAGTAAAATATTATTAATAACAATTTTTTTTACAATTTCGCCTATTTCTACCAACTTTTTCAATTTGATTAATTTAAACAAACATTTTTTACTCACACATTTTTAATAGAAAAATATCAAAATATATAAAAAAATAACAATGTTATTTAACAAAATGAATCAAAGAAATGTAAATTATTTTTTTCCGATTCATCAATTTTCGAAATTGAATATTAAAATCATCGAGTTTAGCGATCCATAAAACTTTTCAGTGACAACTTATGGTTTACTCTCATTGCTCTCCCTGAGAGGATCGAACACTTTTCCTCCCTTTCAGATAGGATCAAACAATGCTTTGAAATAAACAAGAAAAATAAGTTAAACATGTGGAGGATCATATGTCCACCGTCAGGCTTGCGTTTTACGAGAATAAATTTACATGTTGGTACCGACTGACTACTCGTAAGCACTTAAATTTCTAATAAATCTAGTGGTTAAATAATATCTACATCAAATATTAAAAAATAATATACCCAATTAACAATAAAATGCTGGTGCATATGTGAGAAATAAGATTTCGCAAAGTGGTCTTCAAAGTGATAAAGACGCAACACTTTTCGCAGAAAACCGATATCTATCTCAGTTTTAAATACTAATTTCCTTTTATTTCATCAATCTATGGTAGAAATATTTCAGTGGGATTTTGAATTTTTTAGTCATGATAAATTCTGAGGTCCTGTATTACATTATATCATCATGTTATTAGTTTTACAGAAGACAACGTGCAGCGAAATCGTTGGCCTTTTGCATTTGACATACATAAAGAAAAGCATTCACTAGATTGCAGGATAATCAAACCAAACTCATATACGAAAAATTAAAAGCACTTATAATAAATATACTAAACAAAGAAAACTCGTCTTTTGAAGTTGATGAAGTTCTATCTTGGCCACATTTGCAGTGATCTAGAACTTAAATCGATTTATATCACTCTGGGTGTTCACTGTTTTGAGATGAAGATTTGTCTCCAAAATGTACGAGTTTTAACAAGATCGGTGTTAATTAAATTTGGATATAAGATTAGCTGTCACTACATCGTGGGTCTTTCAGGAAGTTTCTCAATTCATGGGTCACTGACACTTGGACATCATCGTTATTCTTATATAAATGCTATTCTTAAATCTTCTGGAAATGAAATTTTTTAAATCATTTGCGCTACACCATCTTCCTCTTTCGAAGTACCGGACATTCTTAGGAAATGTTTCACGAGTAACTTGCACCAGAATTGGTAAATACAGACTATTTTAGGGTAATCTTGGACAGAATCCACATTCACGAGATAAAGAAGAAGAAATAATGTTTATAAAAATAAAAAAAATAATTAATGCTTAATAAAGTTTAATTTTCATTAAATTATTAGGGGTACCCAAATGTTATGTCGTTTTTTATTGATTTTTAGAAACAAAAATAAAACCATATAAAACATTTATTTAATCAGAAAAATAGTCCCCATCGCAATCGATGAC
>MQRK01227421.1:18259-29159 GCA_001938485.1 Girardia tigrina
CCTGTCGTATGCGGGTATCGCCGACTGCCCGAACGGACATGTCAGAACGTGTCCTCGTAACACTCGGTTATTTTCGGGAACATTGTGTTTTGTTTTTTAATTTAAAAAAATAAAAGAATTTGGACTTATTTTTAAATAATTCCAAATACTTTTCGTATGGAACTAAAGAGCTGCAGCTTCACATCCAAAGAGCCGCATGTGGCTCGCGAGCCGCAGGTTGCCGACCCCTGATATAGACAATACTATTTTTCTGCATGGTCAAAGATTGTGCACCCCTGTTTAAGTCATATACAGAAGAGCGACCATTATTTGTTATTTTAGGGAATCCGAAAAATCAAGTACTATGTGAAACGATTCTTATAAAAATCATAAAATTAATATTTTAATAATATTTTACTTAATTTTCTTTCCAAATGCACGTTATAAGAAAAATTCAAGTAATAAATAGAATAGTACTATTTTTCCGTTACTATATTGAAATTCGATATTTAAATTAACTTTTAATTAATATCTTTGAGGTTTATCACCAATGTTCTCCTTTTAAAGATATATTCACACACAGCTACATTCTTCACCATCAATTTTTATTCTTGAAGTTATAACCCCAAACTTATGATCATAAAGATAAATGCCTACAAGTTTTTCAAATTAGCCTCTTTCACAAAGATACATCCTTGTTCATAAGAGTTAAAAATAAAGACCGAAACTTCTCATTTACAGTTAATTCAATTTACAGGACAATTCAACAATTTTTAGAGATTGACTATCAAAAAAATTGTTAACATAATAATTTAAGAAAGTTGACTCAAGGGATTACGGGGATCGTCACCAGTGAAGGTATATTCATGATGGTTCATAATGTTATCGATTGATAATTCCTCTCATATAAATACAGATACCAAATTGAAAATTATGAAGTAAATGTCAAATGAAAAGAAAATCTTAACTAAAGAAAATAAATCCAATGATAATAACAATCGTTTAACAAAAGCCTTGCGTAAATGTGACAAAGTTTCCAATCATAAATTAAAATGCAAACTATCGAAAATCTAATTAGAAAGAAACTAACTCTTCTATGTCGTTGATCAAAGAAAGAGGCTTCTTGGATTTCCGCGCAAAGCTTTTCTCCAACAAGTTTCGAGGTGGAAAAAACAGATAGGGGACAGTGTTTGACAAAATGCCTGAATAATGGGATTGAGATTCCATAAGTTCCAAAATGACGGATCGAAAAACTCCAGCGATATAGGAATCATGTTTAAATTCTACACAGGAAGTCATAGTATAATATTTTGATGATAAATTTAATATAGGGTTGAAAAAAAAGTTTTTTCCGATTCTTATAAAGAGATTTAAACATAATTTTACAACAACTAAAAAAGGATTGAGATTCAAAGTAAAGACCGTTTGAATCAATGGCTTGATTCAATTTATCAAACTCACTGTACCCGTTTTCGACTTTAAATAGGTTACCGAATTTTTGGCCAGGAATACGTCTTTGAGCTTGCATTTTAGTTAGTTGATAAGGTACCTCGTGGTATAACCAATGAACTTTTCCAAGATTTTGAAGATGCTGCACAATTAATGTTTGAATAAAATTTAGTTTAGAGGACAATGTACCAGTGTTCGTTGAGTAATTTCTTTTCTGTGGTTTCACGGAATACTTCAAAATTCACTGTAAAGGGTCAGTCTGAACCTAACTTGTCTCTAGGGGCTGTGTCCTAGTTGAACTGTTAAAATCGATATCGTGTGGTACTATCCGATACAATATTGACATCTTCAACGTTGTATATATTCTTTCTTGCTGCCGTTGCATCGAAGTCTTGTTTCCAATAATGGCATAAAAGGACACGAAATCTATTTTTTCATGATATTTCTAGGTCTATTTCATGTCATCAATTGAACGCCAATTTATCAAGGCGTATCATATAATATTAGAGATTGCCATAATCATATTATCAATATAAAAGACAAATCGTTTTATCATTTCACCCCCGAAAAATCGGATTCTGTATTTAACTGAAATTAAACATAAACGAGTTCATGTTCTTACAACCATCCATGATATATTGGTATTTATATTATTTTAATATATATTGGTATATTTTTCAATAAATAGAATAATTACAATCTTAAATCAAAATTATAAATACTACAAAAATATGTTTAGTATAATTTCGCGATAAATTATGGTTTACATTTGCAAAAAGAATATAACTTTAGATTGAAAGATCGTAAGTAATTTATCAATAAGTTCATTAAATATTCCATTTATGTGCTCTACAAGGGGAAACTATTAATATTTTATTATGGGCTTTAAAAAATATTGAATTTTTTAAAGATTTTTAGGTGAAAGATCAAATGAATCACATTAGGATTAAAAAGTAAAGTCATTCGTCAAATGGAAAGTAATTTAATACATTAATGCAGTCTACTAGGAGGTTATAAACTCTTGGATATAAATTATAATTAATTGAAATAAATAAGTAATATTCCAGTTGGAAAATAAAATAGAGCCGACAATTAAGTTGAACTTTCGGTAACGATTTAACTGACAAAGGTAAATGCATTAATTTTTTATTTTTAATGAAATACCCAGAACATTTAGAAATGTTTTTCCACTATCATTTTATATATGAATATACCAGTACATATTAATATGAAAATTATTTATTTACCGAATAATGTTAATCACATGTTATAATAATCTACTAAGAAACAATTAAAATATCTTACAAAAATATATAACAAAACAAAAGGACTAAGAACGGTTCAAACCCTTTTATATATCAAGATTACTATGATCATTACTATGAACAATGTCATTAAATTGTTCTTGAGACCTCAAACTGAAAATAAAATGTCAGAAAAAAAAACATTTCGTCATTCACTTAGCATAATAATAAAACACGATTAATAAAAATAAAAATAATAACTAACCCTTTATTTGATAAAAAACAAATAAAACATTTGACGAAGCTATTTATTTGTTCTAAATAGTAAAAAACAAATAAATTTATTATCATTTTCTTTCTCGACTGGTTATAAAAGGCGGCCATACAAATTACAAATTAGTACCGAAAACGTTAAACATCCAGCTGATTTGTATGTTATACTAAAAAGCGGTTAATAAAAATACAACTACATCGAGAATAATCTTTAAAAAATAGTGATATTCCATTCAATAGTAATGGCATTCTATGGAATTCTAAGTAAAGATCAAGTGGGTTTCCTTTTCCACATTTTTGTTGTACAACTGAAGGCATTTTCTGAAATTATTATTTTGTATCGGTAAGTGATTTCAGATGAAAGTCCTGGAGAAAAAAAATGTTATGTCAATGCAAAAATATTTGCTGAAAAATTGGTAATAATCAGGGTTTTTTAAGGTTTCCAGCTGGGTGTAACCTAAGAAAATGTGGATGTACAGTACAACATATTTATTTTTAATCAGAAACTGTTACATCACAAATGATTCAAAGGGTTATAAACAAAAGAATGTCTTACACTTATTAAATAAGTATACAATTATAAATGACCTTGTGTAGGAGCGTGTATGTGCGAGAGGGAGAGTGGGTAGAACAGCAGTGTGTGTATTTTTTAATGAACCCATGCTTTACCTATAAATAGCTAAATTTTTGGATGTACGTCTACAAAAGTTGGGTGTACATTGTACATCCAAAATGGCCTTAAAAACGCTGGTAATAATTATCTGATTGTCACAACAAAATATGTTATAAATATTACAAAAGTATAATTTCGATATTTTATAAATTTGAAGAAGATGGAAAGCATTCTTCTTTTCGTGTTGTTAATTCTTAATAAATTCATGTTATTAATAAAATAATTTCAAATATATATTTATTTTATTTAATTTATAATTTGTAAATTTCAATTTGAAAAAAAAACAAACTTCAAAAGAATTCTTTCAGATTTTTTAAAATTTTTTCTTTATTTTTTTGATATATTTATTTATAATTGATTTTTTTATTTATCGTTTACGTGTTGTTTTTTATGCAAATATTTATTTGTGAATTATTTATTGTGACCATAAATTTATTCGAATTTTCTTAGGCTGTCATTATCATTTTGAACAGATTTAATCAGTGGCGGTATAAATGAAAGATATTTTGTTAAGAATTATTTCTTTTTCATCATTTTTAATGTGATATTATCATGGAAGAAAGGATACCGAATAACTCTTCATATTTGGCTGACTAATTTATTAAAAAAATGTTTTCAATAAACGTATTATATAACAATATTATGTTTTTTAAATTTACTTTTATTTTAATTAGAATAAAAATATTCTTGTTGACTTTTATTATTTATACTTTTATTATTTATACTTTTATACGTAACGTATATACAACTTTATAAAACGTCTTATAATCATTAGCTTCTAATAATCTCTTTCATTGTATGATTTATATAAATTACAAAATCAAATTTAAGTTTGTAATAAATTTAAAACAAAATAATATAATTAATAATAATTAAAACAAAAAAATAATACTTTTTAAAAATCATAATCATCAAATTTTAGACAATAAAAACAAAATAAATATAAATATGTAAATCTGCCCAAAAACGCTTAAAGTTCATAGCAATACATTCTAAATAATATAATTAAAAAATATAATTTTAAATTATTAATTTTATTATCATTAATAACTTATTTATTTTGTGATAAGAATTTCAATACAAATTTTATGACAGACAAATTAAAAATTATAATAACAAAATATATCTCAAATAGCAGAAAAAATAATTTATGAAATCATAAAAATTAAAATATAAATAAATAATAATAATGTTTTGTAAAAAAACCTTGATAACCAAATAGATGCATAGAAAAACAAGCAAATTAAATTTAGACTAACGTCTTCGTTACCATCGAGAATGTTTTTCAAATGGAAGCATTCCGAAATGCATAACTCTGTCCTGTGGACTTGAGAAGATACAGATTCTGGTTCACTGGAGTCTTTGACATCCATCTCATCCATCGTCATATTTTCATTCAAACATTCGTAAGTAACTGATTTAATTTTGTTCTTATTTAGGTTTGCGTCCGAAGAAATGAACTCAGAGACATTTGGTTCCGAAATACTTTCTTTATCAACCGAATTTATATTGGAAGACAAACTATCCGATATTTTATTGATATCAGTTTCGTTCCTTCCCGAGAAAAGATTTAAAACTACCTCCATAATAATTGAAAAATTACTTATCTTCGGTAGTTATAGAATTGAGGTATTCTTCGCTAGGACTTTTGACAACGGGCATCTCAATCGCAATAACAGTTTCATTTCCTTCGTGTGTTTTAAATGCTTGAATTACTTCTACTTCCGCCTTGGCTTCTATTGCTTCAATGTCATTAACCGATTCTAATAAGGTAGTTATTTCAATCGGTGAAACACAACTCTCTATATCCTCAGCGCGAAGTTCGGTTTTACAATCTTGAGCAGCATCAACGGAAGACGAAGATTCTTCTATACTTTCATTTGATTCTTCTGACATACTTTCATGCGTTTCACTGTCAGTGTCGCTCTCCGATTCTATTTTTTGCGAATCATGCTTCAAAGTATTTAAGCAATGGTACTTTAACGAATTTGTATGCCTTCCGATTCTTATACCTGGAAATAGAAACTTTTAATCGGGAACAGAATGACACATTACAAATTTAAAAAAACCCTATAAATATTTCTTTTAGTTAAGATTGTTGTCAGAAATTCTAGAAATAAAGCAGTTTTTAACAGTAGAATATTATAATTAAGAATGTAATTACCAAAGGGATTTTAAAAGTTGATGTTAATTAAGAAATATATAAATTATTATTTAAATAAAATTTTTGAAAAAATAAGTGAAATATTCAATAATTGTGATCTTTAGTCATGCAAGGTGTATGAGTCTTCACTCTATTCTTTTGTCTTTCTGTAGCAAAATATTTCGTATTTACTGTCGTCTTACGTTTGAGAACTGCAGTGTATTTATATGGGAAATTATCAAGATCTATTTATTTGTCTTTTATGTATAAAAATAAAAAAACTAGACTTTATTACTTATAAATATAAGTAAATAAGTATAATGACTTAAAATAGATACATCTAGGATACGAACTTTGGTCAGACAAGACCAAGATATCGATATATGCATAAATTATAACAATTAAATCTAAATAAATTATTTATATGAATAATTAGTATTATAAGGAATTTTTTTAATGATATAATTTCTTTTTGGAGTGTCACTTCTAAACAGGTGCCCGATCCTAAAATATTTTCTAACATAATCTATTTGGATAGAATTTCATATTTAATTGAGTATTGAATGAAAATTAACATTAAATAATATCTTTAAATGATTTATAATAAAATAAATTAAAATTTAATCATTTATATTTTTTCGAATAGAAAGAATTTCGAAACATTAATTTTTTTATTTGAATCAAGAAGGATGTATTAAAACGAATGTTTTGCTAAGGATGATACGATTTTTGATGTAAATTAAAATTAAAAACCAATGTTAGTTCTTTTATTAAACGTAGAGACCTATCATGAAAAATATTTTTAGTAAATGACACGTTATAATATATGTGTATATATTATTAATAAAATAAAGAAATATTGAATATAACATTCAATCAAAAATAAGAAAAAGATAGAAACTAAAAAAAAATAAAAAAAAGAATGCCCTATGTTTGAATTACCTTTGATGATATTCCATTAATGAAAACGTCTTCCAAAAGTTAAAAGGCTCAACCAACTATAAATCCCATATAAGTTCGTCAAAAAATAAAGTATCAAGAAATATTATTTTGTTATAAAAACAAACTTTTTTTATTATATAAAAAAAATTTTTCTCATTAATATCATTATTTCGCCAAAATCCATTTATTACATTTTCATTAAAATCAAATTTCTACGTTTGTATATAAGATATTTAACTTATTTTAAATTTAATTTAAAATAAACTTTTTATTTTCTAAATAATTCCGTAGAAATATATATTGAACTCACTTTAACTTGAATTTTTTTAAATACTTTCGTTCTATATAATAAACTTTACCCAGTTAATTGTTTTTATTATTTGTTTTAAAATTTATATTTCAAAACTTTCACTAAATATTTTCCTTTTAAAATTTATCGATTTTAATTAATCTAGATTTTTAGATTTTTAAACTTTTAGTACTTTTTGATTATACATGGTTATTTATTTTTTGATTAAATTTAAAATTAAAAAAAACTGTATAAATTATTATAAAATTTTAAATTATGAAATTTTTACTCTCTCATCATACCATATAATAATAAGAAATAATTTGCATAATAAGAAATAATTTTAATTTACTTAAAAAAAAGAAAAGGATTAATGTCTTTTGTAAAACAACTCGAAAAGCAATCATAAATAATGAGTCTGTTGCCAAAATATTATTATTTCATCGAGTCAGAACTAAAACTTATTCCCTTTGTAAAAAAATATAAATTCAATTTGAACTTTTTTAGGTGTTTGAATTATTTTCAAGAAACCTCATTAACGTATTTTTGAGATTACAAAACGATTCTCGAAGGGACAAATATCATAAGTAGCGCATTATATCAAAACAGATCTGTAAATTAGATACAAATTCATAATTTCATCATAATTAAAAGATATTATATTCTATAATATTATTAATATAATTATTAACATAAAAAATAAAAAACACATTCAAACACATCGCAAAAGGCAAAATAAGCATATACTTCAAATTTATATTTAAGTATAATCATTATTATATATTTTGTTTTTTTATTTTATGTTTCTTTTTATTGCATTACATCTTCCTTATATCAATAATTTTGAATACTAAGTGATATAGAACTTAAGCAATAAAAATTTTAACTTTTGAACACATAAATCTAAGAGTTCGAGTTTCGTTAAAAGTTTTTCAAGAATAAGGGTATTCATAACTGTCAAGGTTTAACATCGAACATAAGTCAGCCATCATGTTGGTGTTTCAGGAATCATTGTATCAACTCTCCTTGAAAACTATATCGATCTGAAAATGTTCACCTTCTTATGTCATCGAGATTTTCTTGAATGAACTCATAGGTAGTGAAGAAAGTCAACTTTCAAGGACATGCTTAGCAAGAATCTGATATGAATGAAGAAGAATCTGAACACCTTCAAAGAAATCGCGTTCAGAAATGTTCAGCAGTTCTAGTACGGAGATGTCGATTTGTATCTCCAATGTACAAAGCTTCACACTTGTGACATTTAAATTGATAAACTAGATTTGCCTTAATACACAAATTGCTGAACATACTAAATCGAGAAGAAATAGTTCGATATTGAGCCATATGAAAAGATGTAAATGTAATCTTATGGATCATAATAAAGATTTTAAAGTGATTTTAAATTATTTTGACACAAATTATGAAAGGATTATTGCCTTAAAATTATTTATTATTAATAAAGCATCATAAACCATGCTTAAATGTGCAAGGTGATTCATCTAATCATACTAAAGTTTTTTTAAAATATCATTAAAAATACTTTTCTTTTTTTTTAAAGAAAAGGAAAAAAAAGCAAGTTTTTGAGACGTATGATGTAAAAGTTTTTCAACTATATAAATAGCAATTAATCACTTTATTTCATTGCACTGAAGATGCCGAAATGGTGAAACGCGTATGTATTGTGAATAAATTTAATATTAAAAAATGGCCTTTCTTTTCATTATATATATATAATATTTAAATAAATAAAAAGCAACATTATTTTTTTAAAATATAAATGACATGAAGTTCAACAGTATTTTAAAGTATGTGAAACTTCAAAAGTAATTCTATATTTATTTACAATTAATTATGCAAGCAAGGAAGCCTAAAAATATTTTCGTCTATTTAGGGGTCCGGAATCATACTTTATTATATTATATTAAAACTAATGCAAGATCGGGTTTAAGGCGCCATAACAATTTAAAAAACTCACGAATTATTATTTAACATAATTAATTTAAACTAAAATAATTTTCCGTATTTTAAATTATAATTAAACCAAGCATAAACAATGAATAATTAATAAGAATAAAATTTAATTGAATTTTATAATTTAAATTAAAATTTAAGATAAAACTTTAAAGATTATGACTCATATTAAAAAAATAAAAAATTATTGGATTTTTTTAATTTAAAATTAATGATTAAAATTGTTGAATTTTAGTAAAATAGAAAAAAAATTTTTCATGAATGAGAAAAGAAAAATACCTAATAAAAATATAAATAAATAAATTATTATTTTAAAATATTTCCTTTAACAAAATTGATTGAAAAAATATTTATTAGAAAATTAAAAATGAAAACCCTTGGAATAGAAACATTTTGCTTTCGGGAAAAATAGTCAAATTACATAATAATATAAAAGGAAAAATAATATTAATTATTAATTGTTTATGAAGACTGGGGAAGCCGCAAAATTTCCAAACTCTCATGAAAAATTACGAGCGGGGTTTTCACAAAGACACTTGACATGACAGATTGATGTACCCCTATTTATTGAAGAACCGGCGGCTTACTTCAAAGAATATATTAATTCATGTTCGCCGAACCGGAAATATCGTAATGTATGAACGTTATGTAAAAATTACACTACAATTATAATTTTAAATTCCTGAACCAGACGGATGTTCGTCCATTTTATCAAAAATAACATGTGAGAAATGAGACAGATTATGCTAATAAAAATGGCTGAATTTATTCATTTTAATTTTCTATAAAATAGCTTATTACATTTTTTTATGTTTCATTATAATAAAATATAAATAAATAATACACACGAATATATATAATTTTAAAAAAATATTTGGTTAAAGCTTTTTAAGAAATTAATTAATTTACGTGTTTTGGAACTTCGTTTTTCTTCATCAGCAATTATAATATAATGTGTAGGATAAGAAAATATTAATTAATACGAGATTTTATTAATATATATTTCCTTTTTCAGGATTTTATTTGATATTAATGATAAAATGTTTTGTTTTTAATTAAAGATTTTAGGAATTAAGACATTGTCAATTTTTTATATTAATTAATGGGTTTTAGTATCGTATTAATATTGACTCACAGAACTACCGCTCATAGTTTAAATCAAAGACCCTCTGTAAAACAAAAAACTCATCCTTTGAAACGGAAGATCAAGAACTTTACTTTATTGACTTGATTATATATGCTCCCTTTACCGAGTTTTGAGTGAGATGACGATGTTCGTGTTTTTACATCCGTTACAATAAAACTTTTAAACCAGATTTTCTTGAAATCAAAAAATTGTTTTCCATTTATTTGAAAGAAAGCTTTGAACTTTGGATGTCAATGAAACCACTAATAATTAATAATAATAATAATAATAATCATTGATAACAGAGTGGGTGGCGCAGTGGTGTGACTGCGGCGGATTGGTGACGGTGGCGACTCTATTGGCAGAGTGGAAGAACAAAATAATATCTCACCCGGAAAGAGAGGAAATAAAATTGAGTCATTTTTTTTATTTTTAAGGTCATTAAATTCCGTGCCCTAATTTTTTATAAAAACTTATTTCATTTTAATTAGTAAAATATTATCTGTGAACTATAATTTTTATAAAAATTTATTTCATTTTAATTAGTAAAACATTATTTTAATTTATCTCAAATATAAATATGATTTTTAATTTAAAAATATCAAAAATGTACAGTTCACCAAAAAGAACCCCTAACAGTGCACAATGTAGAAATATATGATGGTATGATAAATGTATGATATTAGGTGTAGAAGTATGAAATGCGGATTTCAGAAAACGGATTGTGCACAATGCAAAAAGTAGGTCAATGGTTAGGCAATGATGTCATAATATTGAGTAATTATGTGGTGTCTCATACGTAACTCATAAA
>MQRK01227422.1:13137-27780 GCA_001938485.1 Girardia tigrina
TTTTTTTTTAATTTTATTAACTTTTAAATACCTAAAGTTCCGTGTATAACCCGCAGTATATCTTTTTCAAAAAAATTCACTTTTTCCTTTGTATAACCCGCGGGTTATACACGGAACTTTAGGGTAGTAATTATATATTTGGGTCTGAGTATATTAGAGTATATATGAGTCATTATACATAACCAAAATGTATAATTTATGATCAATAATCATTGATTATATATGTTTGAATGATGAATTTATTGATAATAATTGTTAATTTTTTATGGGAGCAGTGAACAGTAATTTATTGTAAAAAACAGCTTTCAGTACCATTACGTTTTCCTTTCAAAACTTTTATTTTAAATTTTTTATTTGGATAAATTTATACGATATTGCGTAAAATGACATAACAAATTATCAGAAAAGCATGCAGTTCAACAAAAGAAGATGTAATCTAAATAGGGGTTGTGGCTCTCATTCTTGAAATGCAGAAAATAAAAGTAACAAACAAAATTGAACAAGTATTCTGAAAATAGTAGAAGTTATAGAAAGAATAGAAAAAATCAGCAAAATAATGTTCGGAATTGCGTCTGCAGGAAGCAGAATGTATAGAAAAGTCAAAGAAACTGTTTGAGATCAATTTCTCAAATAATGATAAAAAAATAAATGAGAATAATTTATTTCTCTCAAATTAACAAATGACGGGTGGTAAAATGGATAACATGAATAAAAAACTTACAAAAAGAAAGCAAAATGAAAGAAGATACAGAAAGATTTCAACAACGAAAGAAAAAAGAAAAATATGTCTAGAAAGAGAGAACAAATTCTAATTTTATACAATCAATCTCATCTTTGGAAAGTGAAGTTTAACAATAATTATTGTAACAATAATTATTATAATTAAAATTATAATTTTATGAGTAACTTAATATTGAGCTGATTTGTCAACTCGATCTACTCTTCACATCAAGTGAGTCTGCAGATAAACGTAAAAGACTGACTTTCATAAATGAGAAACTAACATTTAGTCTTAGTTGTTAAGATTTGGAAATATGGAAAGTTAAGATTTTCCATATCAAACTAAATTTCATTTTACAACCTCAGTTACTCGAAAATTTACAAGAATGCATAAAACATCGATCAGAAATTTTTGATGCTTGAAAGAAAGCTTCAATTTCAAGGGTGGAAGAAATTAATACAAAAAAATGTATTGCTAAAAGAATGTATCAACAAGCTCCTAGAATAACACAACTGTGATCAGAAAGTTTCAGCTTCAGCTTTCTTATTTGAGGAAATTAATCATAAAATTTGTGATCACATCTGTAAAGTCCTCGAATTCTTAAAATTTAAATTTAATTTAAATTTTGAATTAATTTATTTAAATTTTTTTCCGCGGATTTTGACACCTGATTTCGACATGTTCGGATCCAATTTTATTTAATAATTTTTACGATTCATAATTTGGTTGATTCTTAGCAACTAGGTGTCGAAATAATTGGACAAAAATGTCACATATAATTAAATAACCAAAAAAATTATTAAGAAAATGAAAATATGTTTGTTTTAATAATAATATAATTTTTTCCGAGTTTTAAAATTTTTATTTCTCTATTTTTTAATGAGATTCGAATAAATTTTAATTAAATATATAAATTTAAATATTAAATATAAATATAAATATATAAATTTATTAAATATAAATTTTAATTACAATATAAATTTTAAAATAAAAACTTATAAAATAATTTTTAAATAAAAGAGAAAGGTGAAATGATTAAAAGAAAAAGTTAAAAATCCGTTCTATGTTTTTTCTATTATTGTGTTATTAATGACTTCGTCTATTAATTTTTGATAATAATTGTATTATTATCAATAAGTTTATTAAATTATATTTTTTAAAATTATTTATTATTTTCAATCACTTAGTTGCAAATTTTTCCCTTCATCCGTACATCTTACGTGATACATTTCTTTAATTACTCCACTTTTAAATCATTATTAACATCCTTTGATTTCCGAGGAAAAACTTCCATCCTAATTGATTTTCTATAAATCAATACTAATCAACTTTATTATTATTAATTTAAATTAATTGAAAAAAATTATACATCACAATATGAAAAAGAAGTTTTTCTTTCGAAAAAAATCCATATATTTATTTTATATTAATTAATAGATTTTCACAAAAAGAACAAAAAAAACCATAAATAAATTTAATTTGTAATTTAAAAAAAATGAAATAAAATCATTTCCACCAACAAATTAAACTAACTTGCAAAACAAGAATAAAACTGATATAGTTTTATCATATTTAAAAAAGAAAATCTTAGTGGAAAAAAATTTTGGGAAATGATTTGAATAATTTTAATTAAATTTATAAAAAATTATCGGAAGAAAGTAATTGACCCATGATAAATTTTAATTTAATTTAAATAAACCTTCAAATGAAATTAAATTTAATATAATGTTAGTAAGCAGAATTGATAAATGAATTTCTTCCTGTAAAAACAAATTTATTTTTGTAAAAAAATATAAATAATAATAATAAGTATATAAATTGTTTGATAAAAATCAAAGTCAAATAGCTGTTAGAGACCTTTCAGATGGTAGTGGTAATTCAAAAAGAAAGATAACAAATAAAAGTTATTTCTGACTTCCTACGTTAACAACGTTTTACAAGAAAAAAATTTGATTTATCCCTATGGTGATTGGAGTGGAATGTAAACGGAGTGTCTGAACATTCGCCGAGATAACATAAATAAATTAAACAACTTTAAATAATTAATTAACTTCCAAAAAAATTATAATTAAATAAAGTAATTAAATTCAATTTAAATAATTAAACAATAAATGTAAAAAATATTTTAAACTTATTAAGGTAACAAATACTTTTTAATTTCTTCTGTGACATTGGAAATCGTATTTAATATTCTTAAATTTTAAATATGAATTCTTGTTTTTATAAAAATATATAAACGACATCACAAAAATCTTGACGCCCTCTCTCCCCTGTCACAAAATGTCGTAAGTTCTCAGAGACCCCATCCTCCCAAATCTTAGACATCATAAATGAACAACCCCTAAATGAATAAATAATTTAAATCATTGATGAATTGATTTCAAATTCAAATTGAATTCTGATTAACTGATGATTTCGTTGTCTTTTAATTTTACTTTAATGATTTGAAAGTGTGTGTATTCTTTGAAAAGTGTGAGGTTTTGTGTTTGATCCAATGAAATCTATGTATAGGAACGAGGTTGTGTGTCTGCTGTGTATTTTTGGGGGTTGGTGTGTAATTGTTTGTGTCTAAAAAATGACACAATTTTGAAAAAGAAAAAATTCGAGGCTTTGTCACTTTAAAAATAAAAAAAATTATAAAAATTAAACTTTAAAACAATAGTTCTTTTGGTTTACTAATAAATCTATTCAAATTATTATGAAAGACTAATTATTGCTGTCATTCTAAAAACATTATTACGGAAACCATAAACGAGATTGAAAAACTAATTCTACGGAAAAAATTTGAAAACATCACTAAATCGAATGATCTTGATTCGATAATTGAACGAATTTTTGATCGATTTTATAATGAAATTAAATTATTTGCAAATAAATCCGAATTATTAATCGATGATAATCAAAATAGTTCCTCTGGTTTTTCTCGAAAGGAATTGTTGAATAACGTTACAGCTTCAATTTGATCGGATCGAATTTTAACTCGCGTTTACGAAATTCATTCGATCAATAGTTTAATGATTGATCTCCGCAACACTGATTATTAATTTTTTTTATATTTGATATAACTTAATGAATGTTCGTAACAAATACATTTTAAGATTCTTTTTAATTATAGTTCTCTTGATTATACCTTTGTCAAGAAGAATTTTCAAAAAATGATAACTGATTTTTATAATGGGGCTTGAGGTGCCGACTGGGGACTGAGTGGCGGCGGTAAGCACCTCTTAATTGTGCGGGAAGATGCCGAATCGGGAAATCGAACTGTCGATTGAGTGGGTGTCATGAACCGGTCGAGCCCGATTGCCACAAGTCGGCGAGTCGATATTGGTGTGTGGGTGTATTATTTTGTTGTGTTTGATGTATGCGTGCAGTTGTTTTATTGTGTTAAAAACGTGGTGTTAAAAGAAATATTTATTGACAATAGACAAATCATAAATAATAATAGTGATCTAAATTTTCAATCGATCGTTGATTCGATTCCCAAACATTATAAGCATATCACATGTCGATTTGTTGAAACCTTTCAAGACATCTCAGTTTAACGGATTCTAATTTGAAACATATCTGACCGATTGCACCAGAATCTCGTTTAGCATCCATTATGTGGTTGTTTATGTGTCATTAGAATTTCAACATCAACCACGTTGAGAATAAATATTCTGTAATTCATCCACGACCTAAAGACACCCCATCAGCGCTGCAATGGCGCGGCTGCACATATGTAAAGGTTCGGTGGTTATGGTTTTTTCTTAATTTTGAGATTTTTTTCATCTTACATTGTTTCCCATACAAGTAATAATACTACAACACTCAGTATTGCAGTGTTCCCTGGGTTTTCTTATAGAAAACAATTAATTAAACACCAAAAAACAAAACATTATTTTTTATACTTAGATATAAAATAATTATCTTACAAGTATTTTTCACAAAACAACATTGCGTTTTATATTAATATTTATTACCAAATTATCGTTTTGGAGAGAACATTCATTCATGAATTATTTAAATTTTATTGGTTCTTTAATATTTTTTATTATTTTTTATTATTTTTTAAATTATCTTTTATATTGTTATAATTTAGAATTTTAATGATAATATGAAACTGGAGATATAGTTTAATTTAGTTTTTCAAACGTAAGTAATTATTTACAATATTCTAAACATAAAAAATATTTTCTTAATGAAAGTCTGCGGAGATGATAGAATGATATAAATGATTGTCTCAACCTCGTACACCCTACGTTAATGTCAATCATGAACGAAACTAAAGAAATAGAACTAAAAAATATATATTCTATGTTTAAAAAAACATAAATATTTTAATTATTTAATATTTTGATTTTACTTCTAATTTTTTTATCATTCATTTTATAATTTCATTCGTTTAATATATAAAAGACATTATTTAACTAATTTACAATTAATTGATAATTATTAATTATTCGATTCTTTTTAGTCAATTTCAGGAGGAGAAATTAAAATATCACAACCTATATTCATTAATCATGAATAAAATTCTAATGTACGAGTACCATCTTTTTATCAATAAAAGACCGAATTCTAATAAAAGTGTGGTTTTACTTTGCGTCATTTTTTCCAGACATTGTGAAAAAAAGGCTAACTCTAAAAAGAGACTTTTCTTTTCTTAATTTTTTATTTATGATAGATAAGTTCATCATATATGTTGGTTATTGTAGTAGTCAGCTACTACTATCATATATATATATATATATATATATGTAAATAATTATTATTGATTCAATCAAGAATAATGAATTAAATAATTATAAGGTTGCATTTATTCGTTCTTTCTTCGGAAAATCAGTCATAACATAGAAATAACGTCAAATTTATCGCTTTTGATGTTTTGAATTAAAATTTCAAGACATTGGCAATATTCATTGTGACCCACACTACAATGTTAATGAAATTCTCAGTCATATATCGTTATCTCATTGGACAACAACCATCAAATTAAGTTGAGAGTTTTGATAATGCTGTTTAAAGTGCAGCGATTTCGAACTTGGCATAACTTATGGATGCACACTATCGCAGAAATCCAAATTACATTTCTAACCCTTTTAACTCTAACGATTCGAATGTACAATTATTTGCAAGTTAACTTCGACTATAGTTCTTCATTGTAAAACTTTGAGAAAGAAGTCAAAGAATTAATTGATAATTTCCAACAACAGAGCATGGTGTGACATCATATGTCGAAATAATACAATTATATTATTCCTATTCAATGCCTAAGTATTCTGGACAATTTGGAATCCGCTGATTTTAGTTGCTTTGGAAAAATCTACAAGCTGAGTTCCCCATTGCTTTTCTGTGACGCATCCAATCAGATTACTATTCATTTGCCGGGTTTTCTGGTTTAGTGGGAACTGGAAATTCTTCTCACATGGCACTCTCTCTGACGAATTTCCATCAAACTACCAGCACCTAAACCACTTGAATTGCGAATTCACCCGACAAATGTTTTGTAACAGATTAAACCCGGAAATCAGCATTTGTACAAGTTCCAGAAGATAATTTCGGTTCAATCATTTAGACTTGGTCAGAAAGATACTTATTGTCGCTGAATGATTTGACATTTACTTATATTCATTAGCAATCTGATGTCTATTGAGTACCTAATAAATATTATTCATCTCTTTATCAAATTATTCTATATAACGTTAAGAGAACAGAAAAATATATCTCAATTCTCTTTTCATTACAGTTATAAAGTCTATAAAGTTATGAAAAATCAACCTCAGGTTGTTTATCTGCTTCATAGTGTTGCATTGCTTTCTGTAGCTTATCTGCATCGCCTTGAGAACCTGCTCCACTTTCGGTGAGATTCTTCTTTGTATTACTTTCAGCATAACCTTGATGAGTGCCTTGTCATACTTATTGTTCTAAATTCGCTGCACATTTTGCTATATCCATTTTTTGAAATTGGAATGAGGAAAGATTCAGTCCATTGATAAAGAAAAACTTTTGTGTTTTAAATTTTTTTGTATATTGAGTGGGAAATTGTCACTGTATATTCGCCTCCATTCCGGATTAGTTCTGCACTAATATTGTCTATTTCTGGGGCTTTGTTCATATTCAAACCGTTTATGATAGCCTTTATCTTTGATCTTATAATTTTGCATTCCTGATCTTCATCATCTTTCTTTGTTTCACTATCTTCGACATCCGCTATGAAGCCATATTGTTTACTGAAATATTCCTTCAAACTTTGAGCGATTTCTGTACTCCATGTATTATGTTTCCATAATAATCATCAATTATCTTTCTTTGTACTCCTTATTGGTTTGTCATTTTCTTAAGTATCTTAAGTGCTTCTCTAGAATTGTTCATTTCAAAACTGCTATCTATCAATATTGCATACTTTTCCATCCAATCCTTTTTGGTTTTCCTCGTTAAACTCCGATTATCCTTTTTGGTCTTCGTGTATTCTTGTATCTTCTCCTTGTCGTAATTTCTCTTGCTTTTCAATTGACATCATCTGTCACAGTAGTTCAGAACTTCTCACTTAATCCATAGTTTCTTCGTTTTTTCCCTAAACCTTCTCGGTTGTATTTGTGATAATGTTTGTGAAATCTTCCAAGAGTTTTTTTGTGGTTGCTGATTCTTGAATAGCGAAAGGTGGCAAATTTCAATCATATGTCACTCTGAATTTTTTTTCTAATTTTATTATTCTTCAGTTTCTTTAGGTCGAAGAATGTTCTTCCATGTTTTGTTCTGGTCATTGTGGAAAGCTTTAGTTTGAAAGTTTTCATGCCAAGATACAGATTGATTCCAGTCTCTGGTTTTCATGAGCATTATTGATATTATTTAATATTATTGGTATTTTGAGTATTATTTTGGTTTTGTTCACGCTATATTTTAATTTCTTATGCTGCTATGTGCATGCTATATTGTCCTTATTGATATCTGGTTTCTATGTAAGTTATTTGTTGTTGTCTGGTACATCGTTTTGGTGTTGGGTCCATAATATTTTTTTGTCAATTAAATCATCAGTGTCGATCTCGGGAGTATCAATTATTATTATGTCCTCATTTAACATACAGCAATTCTCGTGCCCGTAAAACACTTCAATACAAGATCCTCGTTCGAAATGACAATCTTCTTCAAAATTAATATTCTTTTTTTATGAAGAAATATCAAATTTTTGATTGTAATGTGAGAAAAATGATTGACAAGAAGTTTTCTTTATTTCAACAAAACAGTTGATAGTTTGACCGTATCCAGTTGGGAGATCATTTTCTTTAATAATAGCATTTATTAGAGTGGATTTTCCCACATAAGCATTGCAGAAAATTTTAAATTGTTTTTCTTTTCTTACTAATTTCGGTTGTTTCGTTCGGAATTATTTTTCCTTTTCGTATCTCAAATTATCATTAATTTCAACTGACAATTTCCATTCGATTATAAATTCTTTATACGATTCAACCAATGGAACTATCGATATCGATCAGAATATTATTTAATTGATCAAATGAATAAATAGTGTCTCTAACAGCGCTGATTCGTGTAAATTTGAATTACCAAATTTATTTGAGTGAGAAGACAAATATCATATTAACATTTATTGTTCAGTAAAAATTTCAAAATGATTTTCATAACCCAAACAAATCACAAGTGTATTTAAACAATGCAATAAATCAAAAAAGTCAAACAAATACCGACCAAATTTCATCATTTTACAAAATATTTTTCTTAATTTTGGTATATAAAAATATATATTTTTTACATTAAAAATTTTCAAAATAATAAAAAAAATTTTTTATTTGTATCCGGAACATTATACTGCAAAATCATCTTCTGTCTTTCTGCAAATTCAAAGTTTCAAATCCCTCTCTGTTGTGATGTGTTATCCAAATTTTTCGACTGAGAAACGGTTAATGACTTCAATTTGCGCACTAAAGTCACCAAAGATAATGATCAAATCTTATTTGAATTTTCATAAAATCCTATGATGACTTATTCATCGTAGTCGTTTTTTAGTGGTAGTAGTGTTAAAAGGTTTACTAGCAATTCTGATTGAAATAATTTTTTCTGAGACTGGCGTGCCCCAGGCACAGTTGTTGCAGTAAGCTTGTCCACTAAGAATCCCATACCGTGTTGTGTCTTGTTTTCATGATCACAGTACCTGATAGACAAGATTAAAATTGACTAGCTTCTGCAAATAAAAAATTTATTTTGTTTTAAGATTTGAATAAAATTTTTTCAACTTAATTTTTAGTAACAGTCATACTAAAAATGTTTTTTTTGAAAAAAGGAAATAACATTTTGTTATTTTATGAAATTAATAAATTTCATACATAAAATATTTATTAGTTAAAATAATTAAAATTTGTTATTTGTTCTAAGTTAAAATAATAAAAGTTTTATTGTTTAAATTAGTATTTTGAAAGATAAATTTGAACTAATCTCGCACCGAGAACTATCTAATTCATATAAATGTCTTTAAAATTTAAAAGGAAAATCAATTTCCATTGTTGTTGAACATAAAGAATTTCTTTTAATGAGTTTCAAAAGAAATATTTATGTCAAAAAAATCTTTTGAAATATAATATAACAAATATTTTAAAGAAACATGTTTTTTGTTTTATGTAAAGATATAAAATTTATTATTTGTATCATTAAAAATTATTATTGAATTTCTATCAAAGTAAATTTTCTGTTTATATTTATAAGTTTATTTATTTTTTATTATTAACTTTCACTGCATTTTCTTAAAAAAACCTTTTTAAATTAAAAAATCCAAATAACGAAAAATAATCTTGTTAGGGAATCAAATTTTTTTTAAAAATTGTTAAGTTCTTGTCTATAAGCCGGACTCGTGTATAAACCGGTTTCTCAAAATTATATATATTCTAAAAAAATTTTTTTTATCTTAGATAAACCGGACTCATGGATAAGCCGTAAAGTTTTTCGATTTCGAAACAATTTGATGTTCACTTTGTGATCAAACAATTATCAGCTACTTTTGTAAGATTAACGCCGCGGTTTATAGACAAGAACTTAGGGTACTTTTACTTCAAAAATAGTTTGCCTTTATCGATTTTGTGTTGTTGATTTTAAATCTGCATTTGGAATTGCCTATCACGTCCCATTGAAGAGGAATTTTCGTTTTCCAGATTGTGAAGGACATGTCCATTCTTTAAATTTTTGAAATAATTAATTTTTATAAATAATCTCTAAAATAAGGAAATATTTCAAATCAAAAGTTTTCTAAACAGTTATAACTAAAAAATATCTTTAATTAATTTTTCAAAGTTATTTTCATAAAAAAATAAATTTTAATTGTTTTGCATTTATTTTAAAAGTTATTCTGAAGAATAACTTTATGAAATTTTTGTTGTCAGAGATGTAATAAAAAAGATAATTTTAAATTTAAAAGTCAGTCTGCCAATTAAAATTCGATAAATAATGAATAAAGAAATATATATATAGAAACTGCCATTAAAAATTTTATAATTAATGAATCGTAAGCAAATAATAATAAATTTAAATATTGCTTAAATTAAATATTTTTGTATTTTAAATTCGTAAATTGTATTTCAAAAATGTTGACATGTAAAACAAATGAAACAAATAAATAGTTAAAATAATTCTAGATAATGAAATAGTTTTTTAAAAGAAATTGAAATATTGATAATAAATAAAACGTTAAACTCTTTTTTTTTGTTAATTTGGTTAAAATAAATTTTGCTGATTTAATACTGATTTTAAATTAAATTTTATCAAATAATAACGGATAACATGAAATAGTAGGTGGACATGAAATAGTAGGTGTAATGAAGTTTTCAAAAAATTTTCCACCTACTATTAAAATAGTAGGTGGAATCAAATAGTAGGTGTATCGTTTTTAAAGCAATTTATTTAACATGATGTGTATGGTGAACGTTTTGTAAAAAAGTATTTGTCGGAATCCCAAAAAGAAACTGATCACAGTGATAGTGAAGAAATATTAAATATCTATGATGAATAAATTCTTATTTTTCCAGTTTAATTCTTATTTATTTTTCAAGTTTAAGACAAGTTCAAAACAAAAGCACCAAATAGTAGGTGTAAACCAATATTGGGCGCCTTTTCAATTTTTTTCCACCTACTATTAAAATAGTAGGTGTCCTACTATTTCATGTTATCCGTTAGAAGTTGCGATATGTTCAACCAGCGATACATAGTTCCGGAGTCTTATGTTACCGAGGCAGTTCTGGACTACATCTTTGAACGCGTGCCACCCCATTAGCTACGCTCCTTGTAACAGTCTATGAAACTCTTTGTCGCTGAGAACTTTCCTAATATTTGGTAAACTGAAATTCCTTCATTAATTTGCCATCACTGATACGTAGACACAGTCTTCTTGGTTTTTGATTATAATTAAAATATTTTTATTAAAATTTTTATTAAATGATTTTTGGGTTTTAATCGGAAACTTTGATTATAATTATGAAAAAAGTAACTACTGAAACACTTATAATTAAGTTTTTTTAATTTTATAAGCCGTATAAATTGAATTAAATACAGAACTGATGATGCCAATAAAAGCAAAACATATTTTCCTTAAATAAACATTTTTAATGGTGTTTTTGTGTTTTATTTTTATTAAGTGTTTTTTTAATAAAAAAAATGGAAAATCTCTAGAAACTTTCAATTCATTGGTTTTTTTAATAAAGTTATTAATTTTCTATTAATATATTTTTCGTATTCAAGGGGGGGGGGATAATTCAATTCGTTTCTAAATGTATTCAGTGAATTCAATTTTTCTATTTGATCATATAATGCCATTTAAATCTTCCATCTAATCTTAATCTACTAAAAAATATACTCAGAGAATAATGAATTGAAATCAATCTAAATAAATTACTAGGATTTTTTTAAAGTAAAATGTAGATGCAGCTTCAGTGTCTTAAACATTATGGGCCTGCTAAATTCTGAAAGGATTTTAACTTTTAATTCTTTAGCTCAAAGAAAATTTAACAAAAAGAAATGATTGTTAAATACCATTAATTTTTGTTTGTATACCTTTTAAACGATACAAATGTTTAGTCCTCAACCTTTCAATGTTTTAAGAATAAAATCATCCCATAGCCATTGTATAGGCCTTCAGCACTGGCAATAGAAGTATTCTTAAGAACTCTAAGATTCTCTAAGGAGTCCATATCAGCATGAATAACAATTGATAACACTGCATATTCGTTCTTGTTGTCGACAATTATGAGTTTAACATTATTCAACCTTTCTTCTTAAAGGATGACATTGGACTTGAAACTAACAATTACATTAAGAAACAGAGGGACAACATAAAATTTGAATGAACAGAGTAGTTGGAAGCAAACAATAAGTGTTCTATGAAAGCATGGCAACAGCAAAAAGTTCCTAAAATTTACGCGGAGCTGTATAACATTATTGGTATTTTAACGTGAGGCCACCCTCGTAGTAAGAAGGTTCAAATACAAGACCTATAACATAATATATGTTCACTGTTTATAAAATAGATTACTTCAATAGAAAGTAATCGTCAAGACCTATTCTTCTTTCTTAAGCCTGTCTTGAGAAATTTTTGCGATAAATAATCTTTTAAATAAATTTCTTGTCTCTATTTTTATCTCTATTGGCAAACTACTCGTTTTTTATTAATATTCATCCACTTTACTGATGAGCCTTTCTACGGATTTTAACGATGATTTTGTCTTGTGCCTCCCCCAGCACCACTAATTATGATTTCCGCCTACTTATATACTTTATATAAGTCATATGTCTTATACTTCACCCTCCGACTACCAGCATTCAATGGATGTGAAGTAATTGACCTCCTCATATAACTGATTCACTCCTTATGAGAATGATTGAATGATAGAAGCAGCTCGTTTAGCACATTCAAATCAAAGTTATCACCATTCCTTTTTTGCTCTTTTATACTATTTGGCTCATCCATATTACGTATAGAGCCCACCGAAATGTATTATCATTCTATTCTATCCGGTTTAGTTAGCGATCCCTTGATACATGCAATCTCTTTAGAAGGACCATTGCGTCAAATAATATTTGACGTTCTATATTGAACATATGATTGCAATGCTGCTGATCTTCTTCGGTTAGACCTGAAAACTGGTTGTCTAATGCCTAAGAAATGTTGCGTTCAAAGTTGATTATATTTTGCGTAACAATTCGTTCAAGTCTGTCTTACATTTTTATTGATAAATGTATTTATATATTCTATTATCGTCTGAAATTTCCTTTCAATAATTCAACAATCTGTATGCATCTCTATTGGCTCTCCAAATTTTAAAGTCATTTTGTCATTATTGTACGTTTTAAAATAACTAATGACAGAATGTCGGTAGCTCTGAGGATGCGATCCAGTGTTGGTGGGTTCTCGGGTCGTGAGGTGATACATAATTGTAAAAGCATCACTGTGAAAAAACTCGGTCTCATTGCCCACCGTGAACGATCGAATATCGCCGACAATCGCCTCCAACACCCTCACTGTATTACGAGAGCATTTAATTTCCATTTCCAGTTCGACTGATTCAATTTAAAATTCGTTTTACTGAAGTTTTCCTTCAATCGTATTCAAATATTCAGAGTTGAACACAGAAAATACAGCTATAGTGGTGAAATATTTGGAGGAACAAAACAGATAGAATTTCGGTTTATTAAGATACTCGTAGAGTTCATTTGTTAGTGAGACTTGAGCGCTAGCGAGACTATCAGATTTCGTTTTATCAACCACGTTTAAATGTCGTCACAGTTATTTTAAAACATGACAACCCGAATCTATAACGTGTTTCATTTTCTATTTCAGATACTCGACATCTTTGATATTAGAGAAAATGATATCGAGTCCAAGAGAGAACATGATATGATTGTCGTTGGTCGAGCTGATAAGCTGACTCAACTGACCAGACTCATTGACATTGTGCAATTCTCTCCACATTTGTCAATGTTTTTCGGTGTATATAAATACATATTCATTTCTAATGATTTTATTCTCTTAGAGTTTCAAAAAAATGACACAAATAACTTTATTTTCAATTCAAATCACTGTTCCGGATTGATATATATATATATATGTGTGTGTGTGTGTGTTATGCCGAATTTGTGCAATTGCCGAATTCACTAATTATATGAAAAATATTCAATTTAATATGAAATTTTCTAAATTAAAAATGAAAGATTATGTACTTATTATGAAAAATATCAATTTAATATGAAAATGGGTATTTAATATGAATTAATATTAATTTTACATGAAAAAATCAATATTTTATGAAAAAAATTATTTTAATATAAAAAAATGAATTTAATACGAAAAATATGTATTTAATATGAAAAATATAAATATATTATGAATAAAAATCTTAATTTATTATGCAAAATAGACTCCAAATGTTAAATTTTATTTATAGTTAATTATACTTCTTCCTTGGTGGTAAGCTGAATTGCAAACATTTGTATTTTAAAAATTTTTTCTTATTAAATTTATATTTATCATATTAAATTGATATTATTTTCGTTTTAAACACAATTTTCTTATTAAATCGATATTTTTTCAAATTAAATATTAATATCAATTTCACAATTGAATTAAAAAAATTTTTAAAAAATTGCCAAGTTCGTGAATTGAGTTCGTGAATTTGTCAATTACACAAATTCGACATAACATAATACAAAACCGCTCTGTTTATCTTTATTACTTAAACAAAAACTGATTTTTCCAGAACAATATAGTTATTTTTTTTCAATTACAGTTTTAAAACAACTTAATATATATATTAACAACATCACAATTTGAATGCAAACATTTATTTACAACACAAACAGATTCTTCACAACAATTTTCAGTGGTCATCCTTCTTTGATTAATATAGTTTTTGATTAAAAATTTAAATATGAAAAAATTAATGAATGGG
>MQRK01227422.1:27876-55214 GCA_001938485.1 Girardia tigrina
TTTCATTAGATTCAAATAATTAATCAAATAACATATCAATCCCATTTGGGTAGGAGAGTCACAAATCTAAACAGCATACAAACAACAAACTTACAACATTCACAATTATCCCTCACAATATATTAAGTTTTTTTAAAACTGTAATTGAAAAAAAATAACTATGTTGTTCTGGAAAAATCAGTTTTTGTTTAAGTAATAAAGATAAACAGAGTGGTTTTGTATTATGATTTTTTTTGCGATATCGTGTTATAAGTGAATATGCTATTGTCGGGTCGTTGTGTTTGCAAATAATTCACCGTAACGGAATTTCCAGTTGATATTTGTTCGATCAATTAATTAATTAAGTTCGGTTAATTAATTATAAACAAATGGCCATTTTTGTGATACCATTCAAATTATGTGATAAAGCTTAAATTGAATTTGATCGATTATCGGGCATCTGAAAAACTCGATGGTTAGCGTTGCTACTACCTACTGAAATAATTTTAAAATATTTAAACCACTAAAATCTTATTTTCTTTCGACAAATAAATGTCCAACTATTTTACAAAAAACTTATTTTCGGACGAGCATGATGAAATTTGGTTACCGTTTTTTCACAATCATTATTATTCTCTCAATCCATACAGAGATTCGAAGGTGAAAAAATGACGTTAATGGAAATTTCTTCCGAAATTATTAACTTGATTTGCAAATTCAAAGATAGTATGTCTTAATTTATTCCTATTGTTGAAAAATCTGCAATAAAAAAATTCTAAGGATTATTCAAAGATGGAGATCTTTTTTCCTCAATTTATTAATTTTTACTCCAATTGCGTTTCTTATTCAGAAAAATGAAGTACATAATTTGATACACAAGAAACTTTATCATGGATTATGTTAAGAAATGTAATCAAATGGGATAATATGGATGAGAGCATTTCGTTTGCTCAAAAGTATCTTCAGGAAGAAGAATTATCCGTAAATTATTTATTCGACGAAATTTCATATCGAAAACGATAAGCTACTTCTGAAAAAAATCAGAACAGAGCGTTTGTTTTCTCTTATTAATGATATGTGGACACCTGAGAAATCCATTCTAAAAGTGGACACATTGAAAGCAAAAGTTATTTTAAGTATAGTATTTCAAAAAATCTTGTGAAGAATTTACGAAAATATTTTGAAGACAAGTGCATGCTGCAGGAAAATATTAATTTGAAAAATCTTGTTTGTAAAAATGTTAATTATATTTCTGTATATTCGTATTACAAAATAAATTTAAAATTTTCTTAATATGATATTATAAATAAAAAATATAATAAAATAATTAGAAATTATATTTTGCATCTATATGTTATTTATTTTATCCATTATTAAAAGGGATTATTATTAATATATATGTATATTTAGCACATTAAAATATTGTACTAAAATATATTCACGTAAAAAAATTGTATTTTTTAATTTTAAATTTTTTTGGTGTCCCGGTTTGGGATTGAGAACATCTATTCACCCTATTCATGGTGTATGAACCATATGCGAAAACTATATACCTATTGTTTTGTCTTTTTGTGACAGTACTGTTCAAAACTGGAATTTGTGTACAAATTAATTTCTTTCTCGAACTCTTGTATTTCCAAGGATTGATAGTGTAGTTAAATCTTCCTTCATCTCTTCTAAAGCTTTTTCACATGTCACTGTGCATAGAAACTTATTTTTGTTCAAACCACATTCTTGCACTAATTTCTTGGCCTTGGTTGCACAATCTTAAACAAATCTTCTGTCATAGTTACAAATTCTTAATTATCAAATATTTACAAATTCTTATGTTATCACCACTCCTTTGGTAGCAACTACTACTACTGTCTATTTATACTACTATCTTTACTACGATCCGTTTTAAGTTTTCAAGCACATTTTTCATTAGTTCCTGGAACTTTCTCGCTGCCTCTGCAATACCCAATGACATTCTTTTAAAACAGAATTTTTCTAATTTAATTACAAAGACAGTCTGTAATTTTGAGTCTTCCTTAAGGTCTACTTGGTAATAAGCATAACCTAAATCTAATAATGCAAAAAAATGTTGGAAATCGAAAGTGCTTTAAAATTTACCTCGAATGGCTTCAATTCTATCTAGGCGTTGTATTTCTGATGTTTGTTAGAAGACTGAAACCCAAGACAGTAATGATTTTTTTGTACAATAAAAATTAGTTATCTTCTTTTGCATCAAAATCTGGAACAATTTTGATAGCCTGTGAATTGTAAAATAATTACCTAATTCTCTTATTTATTAACAAATATTTAATTAATCTTTATTTTATGAATTTTAATTAAATTTAACTATTGATAAATTTAATTAGTCTTGATAAATTATTTTGAAGATAAATTACTGATTCGACAATTATTTTTGGGAGAGGCAACACACTCACATCATGCGACACATTATACTAAACTTCCTCACAGTGTTCATTTTTTGCCACTGATTCATCAAATTTTCCTAAATGTTTGCAACGATTCTTCAGTTATCTCATCACATTCAGTCTTCTCTACTTCTATACTGTTGTTGGTTGTACACCCATTCTATATGTTGTGTTTTCTCCAAGTAATCTTGTATAACATTCATTTACTCTGCATTCTATATTTTGACAGACTCTTTTTACGTTGTCCCTGTTTTTCACAGTCATACCCTATAACAAGTTTCCTTTCCGTGTAATTTTTATAATGTATCCTTCCTTTTCACATCCAAAACATATCATTGATTCTTGCTGTGTAACAACTTTGCTTGAGTCCTTTTTCTTCTCAAAATTTCGACTTCTAAACGATTAATCTTAAGAATATCTTATGTTATTTGTATTACCAACTCTTGCTTGATTCTGTTCGTATCTATTGTAATTTCAGTCACTACATCTCGGAAACTTTTAACTGTGTTTTATATTCAATTATTTTAAACTATATTTACTTGTTCTGTCACACTTTTAATGTTGTGTACCACTTTAATCTTCTTTTTAATCTTCTTTACTCATTTCATTTTGCTTTATTGAACTTGTATATTTATATTTGTATATTTATATATTTATATACTTGTATATTTATATCTATATTGTTGTTGAAATTACCATTCCAAAAGAAACTATCTTTTGATAAATTGTGTTTCGAAATTCTGACAGCAAGTTTCTCTATTTTCTCGAAAAGAAACTTCCTTTATGTCATCTTTCCTTGTACTGGCACGTATCGGCCAGGTCCTCAAATTGAGATTGTGGTCGATCAAATGCTTCTTGCAGTTGTCTTTGTATCCTAGTATTTTTTATCTTTCACTTTATACTTGTCATTCGCATATCTGTCCAATGGACAAAGTACATTAATCTCTTGTTTGGCTTTTGCAAAACTCGCAAATTGAAAAAAAAGGTTGTGAAATTAATGATTTTTCATTATCGCTTTTTCTGAATTTTTCCGAAAGCAATTGATTCATGAAAATGTTTCATCATAGTAAGCGTTGCCATGTAAGTTACGTTCACATTGTTTGCCATATTCAAACTATAATTCATTATTATTAAATTTTTAATTACTTTTAAAATTAATTTGATTAAAGATTTTTTAATGGAAAAACAATTTAAAATACTTTATAAATAAATATTATTGCACAATTAAAGACAAAACATTTTCGTTTTTGAATTCTTGGATATATATATTTTTCGGTATTTCGCAACTTGTATTTTTAAGAAATTTATATTGAAACATTTTTAATATCAAAAAATGAAATCTAAATTAAAAAAAGTTAATTACTATTATGTATGAAAGATTAAATTTGTAAGTCTAATTTAACGGAATTATTTTAAAATTAAAAATTTGTCTCTAATTGACGTTTATGTCTTTAATCATGATTTTTTATCAATTCTTTCACCGATAAAAAATCGATGCAAAATATTTTAAATCGACAGATCGCGATACCCGTTATGAAGGCGGTCGGCCTGTAAAACTCTATGAAAGTCTTGATCCGTATGGGATCATTAAAATTTATATGTTCATTGTTGAGAAAGGTTCGACTTAAAAGGAAAATAATAATCTGATAGGAAATGAATTGTGTTAGTTACATCGATATCCGTAACGCATGTTAAATGAATTTGTTAATTATAAAAATTGTTTATTTTTATGATTGTTGTTATTATTTAGAAAACATGTAAATTTTTACACATTTGTTTTTTTTACATGAAAAAAATATGTTGTTTAAAATATATAAAAAAACGGTAATGCAGTAGATAATTATTAAATCAATAAAAAATATTCAGTCGTTATCGTTATTTAGTCGTTAATATTTATTTACCGCTATATCTAAAACGATAACAATCATAAACGAAATTTCAATTAATTTTTCCTCTTCAATTCCTAATTTAATAATCATTTCGTCGATCTCTAATATTCAAAATAATTTTGTTTTAGTACCAAAACTTTTTTTTAACTTCTTTTAATTTCAATGAATTTTAAATTTATTTTATTTATCCCCGAAATATTTTTTTGTTGAAATAAAATATTTATTCTCAATGACTTTTAATATTAATTTGAAAATTATAATTATTCTACTTCCATTATAAATTTGTTAAAAATAAAAAAAATATTTAATTGAACATTAATTTTTAAATATTTAATTTAATTAGTGAAATAAGAATTAACTATCTCCTACTGTAATATCTCCTGTTGATTTTATTGTGAATAAGTTGATGTATGACACTTGATACCGCCACAATTTATGCCGACACTTAATCCCTGTAACAGTTAATACATGTGACAGATAATCCCGCGATATTTAATATCAATATATTTAAATTCGCAGAAAAGCACCAAAAAAAATGAAATTTATAATAAAAAATGAAAATAATTATTGAATTTATTTTAATCTAATAAGGAAATTTACAAAAAAAATAAAAATATATTATATATTAAAATATAAGGAACTAAATAAGTATAATATAAGAACTAAATCAAATATTAGGTACTAAATAAGTTAATACAAAATTTTTATAATATCAAAATTGAAATTTATCTCCCAAAATAATTTTAAAAACAAATGATAATGAATTTTGATATAAAGAGTTTTTAAAATAAAAAACAAACTTAATAAGTTTAGAATAAAATACTATAAAAAAAATTTGAAATATAAATATTAAAATTAACAATTTAAAAAAAGTAATAAATAAATAATAAAATGAAGTAACAATAATAATAAATTTTATAATACATTACTTTTACGTATCTCTCCACAACTAAAGCTCTCCACAAAAACCAAAACAAAACATCATAGAGCGCTTTTCGATCTTAAGCAACTGAAGGATATTAAAATTAGGGACAAATTTCAGAGTGAACTGTCATCAAAATCCGTCCCTTGCTGCTACTATAAGACCAGCAGCCACAAAAGATCTGTGACGAGTTCACAAACATTATCCCAGATACTACCGAAAGCATTCTGGGAAAAAGACGAAAGACGAAGAAACCATGGGTTAATAGAAAGGTATTGTAATGCTGTGATAGACGACGTCAACTGAGAAGCAAAAGAAATAACGGCGAAGAGTATATAAAAGATTACAGGAAGGTGAACAAGGAAGTTCAGAGACTACTGAGGAAGGCCAAAGAGGATTGGGCGAAGAACAAGCAAAATTGATAGAAAGTAGTTTTGAAATAAACAATTCTAGAGAAGCATCCAAGACAATTAAGAAACTGACCGAGTCAGGAAGAAGACAAATAAATGTAATTGAAGATCAAGATGGAAACTTACTTACAAAAAGTACAGAGATGGAAAGATTACTGTTGCGAATTATACAACTTTAAAGCAGATGTCAACAGGAGCGTTATCTCACAAGATGTTGAAACAAATGGAGATGACGAAGTTCGTGAATGCGAAATTTTAAGATCTGAAGTAGAGGCTGCCATAAAAGGTTTGAAGAGGAACAAAAGCCCAGGAATGAACAACATCAGCGCGGAACTAATTCAGAATTGAAGGCGATAATACAGTGACTATTCTCCATGTAATAAGCAACAAAATTTTAAAAAGTGGAGTTTGGCCCTCACAATGGAGTGAATATATCCTCATTCCAATACCGAAGAAAGCAAATAGTTAAAAGTGCAGCGACTTTAGAACGATTAGTTTGATCAGTCACGCATCAAAGGTTATGTTGAAAGTGTTACAAAGAAGATACACACCGAAAGTGGAGCAAGTTCTTAGCGAGATGCAGGCAGGCTTCAGAAGGGACCGCAGCACTATGGTGCAGATAACCAACTTAAGACTGATTTGTGAGAAAACAAGAGACCCCAAACGAATAATTTGCATAACTTTATAGATTTCAAAAAAGCCTTTGATATGATGTGACATGAAGCACTATGGCACACAATGAATAAACACAACATAGGAAAACATATCACGAAAATTATTAAGAGCCTTTATGAAGACGCAAAGACAAAAGTGTTGACTAGTTTAGCGACTGGTTTAAATCATCAGTAGGAGTAAAACAAGGTTGCATTCTTTCACCAACATTGTTCAACCTTTTTCTTGAGAGAATTGTTATGGAAGCTATGAGGGGTTAATTTAAATTTTCATCTCGCCAGAATAATTTATTATTTTTTTAATTTAAATGTTAAAATATTTTAATGTTAATATGCTTTTAAATATTTTAAAAAATTAAAAATGATATAATAAAAGAAAATCATAAAAAATTAAATATCTATTTAAAAATAAAAAATATCTTTTTAATGTATCTATTAAATATCTTAAAATTAAAAATGATAAGAAAACCATTAAATATTAAATATTTATTTATAAATAAAAATGTTTTTACAGTCATAACAATTTATATATGTTAATATAAGTTATGAAACGATTTTAAATAAATTTTAAAATAAATTTTTAGTTTTAATGTGAAATGTATTTAATAAATTTGCAAGATTTTAAAAATTGAATAGAAAAGAATTTAATAGATTAATATGTTGCGAGATAATTAAATTAACAGACAGATTTGTTTAAATATGTGAATTGTTGTTATATTAATAAATTTTGGTGTTAAAAATGAATTCAGATATTGATGTTGCAACCACTACTCACAGAAACAATATAGGATGTTGGAATAAGCTGCGGAGGAACAAAAATAACCGACCTACTATTTGCTGATGACATAGACCTAATTGGCAAAGAGGAGGCAGAGATTCAGGAACATACGAACAGATTACACAAAGCGTCAAACAAATTTGGAATGAAAATCAACAGACAAAAAAGCAAAGTAATTGTTTCAGGAAACCATAACAACGAGGTTAATCTAGAGATTTTCATTGAAGGGGAGAAGCTGGAACAAGTTAAGAGTTTCAAATATTTAGGCTATATTATCAAAGAGAATGGGGGAAGCGAAGAAGAAATCAGAAGCCGGATTGGTATATCAACAAGCGCAATGATTAAACTTAGCACAGTTTTTAACCTCAAAAAATCCATCTCAAAAGCATATTAAAGATCACTAAGGCTATTGTCTGGGCAACACTCCTCTATGGATGCTAGAGTTGGACAATAAATCAGAAGAGTATGGATAGACTTAAGGCGTTTGAAATGAAGTGCTACAGGAGAATGCTGAAGATCACGTGGAAAGAAAAGAAGACAAATGACTTTGTGTTTGGAGGAGAGTGACAGTAATACTAGGTAAAAGACCGGAATCAATAGAAGAGAGCATCAAGAGATGGAAGCTAAAATTCTACGGTCATCAAATAAAAAACAAGCACTAGCAAAGGTTATGATTGAGGGAAAAGTGGAAGGAGAAAGACAAAGAGGCAATGGATGGACTATTTAAAAGAATGAACTGGACTGAGTATGGAATATCTGAGAAAAGAAACTACAAATAGAAAGATGTGGCGAAGGCTTGTTTATAATTGGGTGCACCCACGGCCCAACGGCTAAGGTCAAAAGAAGAAGACTTACGTATAAATGGTTTCAGCAAGAAAATGAAGTGTTCCTTTGAAATTCTTTAAAAAACTTGATTAAAAATATTTTATTTTGTTGTTATTAAATAAAAGTTTTTAAAATATCAACTTCTGATTTTTAAACTGCAAATTATTATGAAACTAACAGGAAACATTCAGCTTAAAAAAATAACTTGTCAAAAAAATATAAGTATACTTCGATATAGAAATAGCTACTTATAATTAAAGATCAAATGTTTGGAAATCAAGTACTTCAAAGAATGATTGAATCTGATCAAAGAATACAAATAATAATATATTTGATTTATAAATAATATTATTATTTTTATTTATGTCAAATATATTGCGTCTATGTTTAATTTGTAATTTTACTTTCATAATTTGTAAGATAACATTTTAATATGTTCAAATTTAAATGTTAATATAAAAAATAAAGAATATAATAAAAATATTAAAATGAAACATATTTTGAAAATAATTTTTAGCTAAGTCTTCATTCGAATCAACATGCAACTCAAAAAAAATAAATAAAACGACCAATTACAATAATAAATAATTTAATCCTATTTCAATTTTGCATTTTTTAATATTTTTGAATATATATGAAATAATAGAGATAACGATAAATCTTCCATTTTTGTAACATACTTCATCGTAAATCATGTTACAACATCATTCAAGTTATATAACAATAATCTTCTGCTCTGCTTAAGAGACATTCCAAACAAACTATTCAAATTTCCTCTATAACCGTTAGAGTAAATTGAAATGTTTGATTTGGTACATTTGCTTTATCATTTTATGTCATATAATTTTTTTATTTCTTATTTTCATGTATTGTAACAATAAAAACATAAATAATCTACTTAAATAATATTATCTAATTATTAATATATATATATATATATATATGTATAATTTATTTAGTCTTGTGAACGCTAAATTGATATTTTTAGAAATTGATTACTTCAGAAGTATTAGATTTTACCGAACTACATGTAAGAAAAAAATAACATGACCACTAATGAGCCTCAAATTCTAGACTGCAGAACAATTTGGAATGGGTTAGTGAACATGTGGGATAGACTCCTCATTGTAAAGTCAGCTGATCAGAAAGCGCTGATAGATGTAAATGCAAGCATCCGTCTAACCGATAAAGATTTCGAAATAATGAAGAAAATCGTTTTTGCACTAAAACTATTTCAGATAGCTGTGGCAGCTATATGCAGATACGACACTGCACTTTTGACTGCAGAGGCATTAAAAATGTTTCTTCTAGAGGAGCTGTAAGCATGACCCCATTTTCTTTAGAACAGCTTTCTTTAGGCGAATTTGAGAACAGGGATACAATAAAACATTAGTTGTCTTTCTATAACTGCACAAACCGCAAGCACAGTTAGCAAAAAAGAAGATAATGAAAGATTTTTGCAAAAAACCACTTGTTTGTCGTATGCCATTGCAATAAAAAGGGCTGAAGTACAAAATCTGAAAGTGAATTCTCAAGTTTAAGAAAAGGCAATGAGTCATCACTATCGAATGATCATCTTACAATTGAGCACCGACTACAAGATATTTTTTCGGCTACTTTTTAAATACAATTATTATACCTACAATAGAGTCGGAATCTTATTCAACTCTTATTAATTATTAGCTTAATATTACTGTCCAGCCAGGCAAACGAGGACCCCATTTAGAGAGTGTGTATTAACGTTTGGTGAGATTTCTTCCTACGTCTCTGGTATTGGAAAGAGTCGTCTCTTCCACTGAATACTTATGTAATAAGATCCGTTCCAGTTTGAATGATTACACTATTGACAAATTATCTTTACTACGCTTTAATCTTTCATGAATTTGATTGTTATCCCACAAATAAATTTTATGTATTATAAGAATCTTTTTATGACATCGATTATTTTATTGTAAAAAAATTTATATCCTTTAAAATTAATTATCTTTATACAATAATGAGTTTCCAAAAAATAAAAAAGATTCATGAGTTTTAGAAGTAGTATAGTCTTATATCTAAATACTAAGGAATATGTTTAATTGCAGAGACCAAAAATTCCTTTAAGACGCAGTAATTGACATAATTATTTCAAACATAAGTCAATTTAGTAATGATTTGATTTTAAAGTAGTCACAAAATACACCATTTTAATTTTAAGTAATTAAACTAAAAGCTGCTTTCTTATAACCATTTCAAAAAGTTTGAAATATATTAAACGAAACGATATGTCTTAGATTGAAGAAAATGTTTTATAAATCCAGAGTAAAATAATCCAGGTTTTATAATCCCGGAATCCTGGGATTGGGATAATTGTAATACCGAAATCCTGGAATTGGAAGCTCTAACTACATTACTTAATATTCAAAATTGGCAAAGTTAGGCCGCCTCATTTTTTTCTAATCTTTAAGCTTTGCCAATAATATCCATTGAAATCATGAAACAATTATTATTTACTGATTAAATAATATATATATATATATATATATATATATATATGAATAACAAACACCATTTTAAAAGTTTTTTATTTCTCAAAATATGTTTCGCCATTACGGCATCATCAGTTGTGAAGTAAATTTCAAATTACAAGTCATTTATATGGCACATTGACTATTACACAATTAATCTTTTTTTAATTAATATTAAAAGATTTTAACATGATTGGATAATTCACTTTGAACATTTAAGTATGTTTAAAATGCTTTATTAATAATGCCTCAGTGACTATCATCTCATGATATTCCTACTATTCCTACTCATTTGGGTTTGTTCAGCTATTCTAGTGCGGAGATGACGATTTGTTTCTCCAATGTACAAGGATTCACACTTGTGACATTTAAATTGATATACTAGATTAGCTTGGACACCCGATGGAGTTTTTGATTTATTTGAGAAATATCTCGATAGTTTATTAGTTATAAAGATCACCCGCAAATTAAAACCTGAAGGAACCTTTTTCATCAGACCTTTCCTCAAATCAGACGCACCTTCAGAAAATGGTAATTTTAAATTTATTGTTTTTATTACATTACTACTATCATTATTTATAATGTTTTCATTTTTATTATTAGATGATGCCGTAATGGCGAAACATGTTTTGAGAAATAAAAAACTTTTAAAATGGCGTTTGTTATTCATATATATATATACATATGAAATTAATAATTTTGCATTTTACATAGACTTTTAAAACAATTTTTAATTTTCCCTTGTTTGTGAATTCGACAATTTCACAAATTCAGAATAACATATATATCATGCTGTGGCGATTCGGAATGTCAATGATCAAAAAAATTAATTAAACTTAAAATTTGTAATCAAAAATTAAATTTTGTATTAAAATAAAAACAAAATAAATTGCGAACATTACAAAAATAATAAATGATGTTTGACATTTTTTATCAATAAATTTTAATTGATGTACAATCGCTTTTCCTTTTTTCCACACAACTGCCAATTCGCAAACGATGCAATGGGACCTTTCACCGCTGATTGGTTAACCAATTAGAACGAGTTTTCACAATTTTCTTTCTTCATATGACAACACACCAGTCTGGCTCTCTCCTTTAATAAAAATAATAATTACTCGTTACACATACTGGCTGAAAATTAAAATGACTCGATAAGTCCATCGACTAAAATGTCAAACGACAGGCAACAGTCCGAAAAAAGACATCTTTTGTGTTCGATTATTTTAAAATTCTTTTTTTATATAAATTATTTTATATCTTATTTAATTATTTTCTTTTTTTAATTTTTACCTTTAAATGTTAATCATTTATCTTTATTTTATTTAATCTTTTTAAATTATTTTTCTTTTAGTTTGTAATTATGTAATTTATTTTCTTTTAAATTTAATTTGAAACATATCAAATATATATTAAAAAAGGAGAATTAAAGCAATAAAAAATCAGAGATAAATTTCAGTGATGGTATAGATCATTTTGATCATTCAATGGTATAGATCATATATTTTCTCGATTGGAATTTTTATGACTTTAATAAAAAAAATAAATTATAAATATAATATATTTTCACGTTAATTCAAGAAAACTTCATAAATATAATCTAAATCCAAATTTTGTTCGTATATCAACATAAAATTGCTATTTGAATAACAAAATATTTTTTAATGAAAAACTCAATAAGATTATAACTTATTATTTTATCAATTAAAGAAAAATAATAAATAATTATATATATATATATTTAGCCTAAATAATGTAATAATAATACAATTTTAATTAATTTATATTAAAATATGAAATAATATATGAAATTATTTTTAAATATTTTATTATCTTGAATTTATCTTATGATCTCATTTTTTTATAAAATTTACTATTGTTGACTGAGAGTAATAAAGAATTAATTGTTTCACTGAAAAAATGATATTCTTTTGAATATTGAAACGAAGGATTTTTTTTATAAAAATAAAAACAAAATAATCAACAATTAACATCTGCCAACATTTACTTTTCAAGAGTCACTTTTTATTATATTACTTTTTATCAAAACAAAATTTGTTTTTCTTTTATAAAATAAAAGAATGTTTATCTAATAATATTCATATTTAGCAAAATATATTTTTAATTAAGAAAAAAAATAATAATTAAATCATAATAATTAATTATTTAATTAATTCAAAAGAATTTTTAATTCTTCAAAAATTAAATCTTATTTTCAAGTCTTATGATAGAAAAACTCGGTTTTTTAATAGAAACTGAGATAATTAAGAGAAAAGAACATCCTCTTGACCTAAAAGTTTCTTTAACTTGGATTTAATTAATGTTGTATCAAACGTGAAGCAAAAGAAAACTGAGAATAAATAATTATTTCTTTTCCAATGAAAAAAGCCCTACGATATTAATTGTCTTCATATGGTGAGCCTAGATTTAATCAGTGACTATTTTATCCAACGTCTGGGTTTTGGTTTGTTAATGAATGAGCAGAAATTATAAACTTTATAGGAGTTTTTAGAAATGTCTTAATCAATTGAAAATAATCAGTAAAAATATACTTTCATGTTAAAAAAGCACAAAAAAATCTATTTTTTAATATTTTATGGTGCATTTCATATTCTCATTAAAATAATTAAAAAATAAATTTTAATTAAAAAAAGTCTCGAAAACCGAGATGATCTAATTCCTATAGGCAAACTAAATTGATCTAAAATTTGATAAAATTCATTAATGATATTTTTACATGAAAGGAATTTTGATCCTAAATTATTTGACTTGAAAATATTTTACAATATATAATTTATTTTAATTTCTATTTTCATTAAATAAATACTTTTTTTATTTCATTTATATTTTACAAAAAATAGATAAATTATAAAAATATTTTATGAAATAAATTATAATTTTTTGTAATAATTCTTGTTAATAAATTGAAAATTACTGTTATTTTGATCTCGTGATCACTGGGACAAGACACCTTACTGACATGTTTATCACTGCTGATACACTGCCTGCCGTTTCTTTACCTCAGTAGAATCTTTCGCCTTATTGCAGTTGGTAAGACTGATCTCAAGAGCCGATCAAAAATCATCGTACAGCTCGTCGAGTCATCCTGACTTCCAATAAACCTTTCCGCGCCAATAGAAGGCCTTGAGCTAGCGTGCCCCTTGCACAGCACTACCGAGCAGTTATCCACGGCCGGAGCAAATGTGTGCTTCCGTAACAGACATTTTGCAACAGCCGATCGCACCCCCAATTTCATCAACCCTGTACTTGTGTACCCATAAGAGGCTAAACTCCCATACACTCAGATCAGTCTCAGTCCAACTTCATAGTTCATCATCGTCACTCTCAATCTATTTAATTTTAATTATTCGTTCCCCTTCCCTAGATAATGATCGTCCAATTGACATACATACTTGTCATTCTATCTCATCAACGGCGCTTTCTCCAGTCGATTTATCGTCAGGAAAAATAGTATCAAGTCCAATTTTTAATATTTATTGTTGTGTTCACTAAATCGGATCATCAGCAGCAACCAATTAAGAGTTTTTTTTCAGGTGATATGTAATTCAATTTTTTGATTTTTAATTTTGAAAATATTTCTTAATTGGATTTGCGACCCCTGAAATTTTTGAGATTAGAAAAATTCAAACGAGCATTACAAAAAATTCTAATACAATTAACAATTAAAAAAATTATAATTATCGAAAAAACTTTAAATGAATTAATATTGGTAATTGTTTTAATAAATACATTTTTTTATCGCGGTCTTTAAATTTGTTTTCTTTCGTAATTAAATATTTGAAACCATTCTAATAATAAGAAGGCCACTGTTTCAACAAGCGCGATTTTTAAAGAAGTCGAGATGGACAACTCTCAGTTCTCCGAAATGCTTGGAGCGGTCGATAAATTTTTTTCTCACCGAGAAATCACCGAAGACGACATCAAATCGCTTCAGGAGAATATTAACACGAATAATATTTTTTCAAATCATTCCAATGAGAATTTCATCAGAAATTGTCAAATCTCTCTTCCGATTCTCCATCAACCGACGTTTCCATTCACCGCGAATTCCGCGAAAAGGTTGTCGTATTTAACGAATGGCAGTCCGATAGTCGGGACGGAGTTTTTGTCCGATTGCTGCTCGTCGACATCGATCGTTTCTTCCTCAATCAATAACGGCCACAATTCCAATAACAATCGAAAAATAATCACAGCCAGATCGAATTCGAAATATTTGACGTCGAAAAAGGAAAAGCCGAAGAACTATCGGAATTGTCGTCGTTCCCGGTGAATTGCTATATGAATATCGGAGTGGTGGATTTGTCGTTGAGTTTCTCGGGGCCTCTACCAATCGCTCCGATTAACACCGGTAACCACAGCAACAACAACAATCAGAATCCAGTGAAATTCGTGTCCAATAACAACAACAACTCGATAATCACCGCCAATAATCATTCGCTCATTCAAAAATCGTCGAATAACAACAGCAACTATCAGAACAACAATCACCACCAAAACGGATTCTGTCACGCGGGCGGCAAATCAAACGTGATCGGGACGGACGCGATCATTTACGCGACCGATATCGGTGACTCTGGTCACATCATTTATTATCGCGAATCGTGCCTCTTTGCTAACGCTCCTCATCGATACACACCTCTTGATTAGTTTCAATCCAAGTTTAGCGATCTACAAAATTTTGAGAATTTTAACTCGAATTTTGAGTGATAATTTGAGGGTAAATGTGATGAACAATAAGTCTTGTTCCTGCAAAGGGATGATATTAGAGCAGGGTTTTGTTATCGATTTGAAGAATTTTATCAAATTTCGTTTTAATCAAATCACTGTTCATCGATTAGTATATCGAATTTACTGATTTAATAGAACTTTGCTCAAAAAATCAAAATGACTCAAAAATAAAACATACCACAATTTTTGTCAAAACAGATTGTTTTCAGAATTAAATTAATTGCTTTATTCATGTATCATTTGAAACATTAAATTAATATTTTATTCAATTTCGGAAACAAAATAGTTTTTACATAATATTAGTAAAGTTACTAATTACTAATTATCTTTTAGGCAATCAGATGAAGTATTTAGACTCGACCAAAAATTAGCAACCGATTTTATTAAAATTTATAACAATAAACACGTAATCAGTCTTGGTTTATCTCAAAATGTAAGCTCAGCCAAATAATACGCATCTTTCCCATCCTAAAATTACTTCCAATATACTTTTTGCATAAAATGTTTTTGGGTACAAAGTCGTTAAATCCGTGACAAGCTTCTGCAAATAATTTGCAAAATCATAGATTTTTACTCAGAAAATTTACGTTTGATCGTCCGATATTTTCGGTTCTAGAATAAAACATCACTGGACAAAATATCTTTAGAGTTAGGGTTAGGGTTAAGGGTTAGTATTAGGGTTATGGTTAGGGTTAAGGTTCTGAATCTACATTTAAATTTGTTTCAGATAATAAGAATTAAAATATTAATCAACCATGTTGGTAGGAGAGACACAATCCAAACATTTCTCACAATTAACATTTAGATTTTAAATGTTTAAAATATATTGCAATAATTTCATTGGTAATACTTGGCAATCATTGTCTTAGTGATATAGTGTCCTGTGGTGTTTTTTCCGATTATAAATATGTTTTTACCGATAAAAAGGTATCATCTTTTTAATTATGTTCGAAAATTGTATTAAATCAGCTAAAGTATGTTGTAAAAAATAATTAAATTTTAGATTTCCTAATCGCTTTATTAATTATAATATATATATATATATATATATATATATATATATATAAACCATATGGAATAAAATATCCTTTCAAACTTCTGAAGTTATTTCTAATTAATTTTTGATATGAAAAACTTCTAATTAAAATACATTTTTTCGAATATTAAGGAAATAAAATCATTAATTAATATTTATTTTCATTTTATTATTGTATTTTTTTAACTAATATTATTCGTTCGAAGATTTTCGAAATTATTTTTCAATGGTTATTTGTACTTATTTGTAATAAAAACTGTTATAAAAGTCAAATAATTTATAATTTTAAAAAATGAAATTGTTATGCCATAAAAATTATGTTATTTTTTTAATTTAATGTAAAAAAGAAAAACTTTATTTGTTTGAATTTCCTGAAAAAATTAAATGAATTTATATCAAAAAAAATTATATTTCGTTTTAATTCTTTTTTATTAAATATTTAAACAAAAGCGAAAATTGAAATTTGTAAATTTGAAAATTATTTTCTCCACAAATATTTCGATTTTTGTTTTTTATAATTTTTAAATTAAAATATTAAATTTAAAACAAAAATATAATTTAACCATTGATAAATTTTAAATTTAGTTTTTTTTCTGTTAAAACTTGATACAAAATTTTTAAATAATTAAAAAAAAACATTTGATTTGTTTTTTAAATGTTTCTATATTGAAAAATCAGTTTTTATTAATCAATCATAATTTACATTTGTTCAAACTAAATAATCTGGTAGAATGAAATTAAATTATATTCTTCTGTTTCTATTAAAATAATATAATAAAAAATAAGTTGTCAATGTAAATAATTAAAAAACGTTGGTAAGGTTTGCTTGAAAACAAAATACTTCATATATATATATATATATATATTAAATATTTTGTTTTTAAGCTATGTTTACCAATGTTTTTTACTGCAAATAAATTAGTCAAATCATCAAGACAAAAATAAGAATTTTAAAGGACATAGTTATATAACATAAAGAGACCTTAATATGTGTAGTGACCTTCCTTATATTATATAAATATGAAAATTACATAAAAGATTTAAAAAATCGATTTAAATATAGATTGTTGTTATAATATTGTAATTAAAATTTATTTGGAATAAATATTTATTATTGTTCTGTGGAATTTTTACTAAAAGTGGAAAAAAAACACATATTTCAAAAGATTAAAGAATCGGGCCTTCGGATAAACCCTGAAAAGTGTCAAAATGTCAAGAAAAACTATTAATACTAATAATAACAACCAACAATTTTTTTCTAAAAGCGAATTAACATTAGAATCAACAAACGACAAAAAGATACATTTTGGGATACCAGACTGGTAAAATTAGTTGACCAACTCGGTAAAATTAATCACACAGACCAGAAAACATTATGCACAGCTACAATTAATAAATTACCAAGTAAAATTTTAAATGAAATAGCGGATAATTTCGATGAAATATTAAACGACAAATATCCTTGGAACTCGCTACAAAACTGCATACTGAAAATATTTAAAATTAATAAGAAAAACATTTTCAACAACTTTATGAACGATACAAGTATGGGTGATAGATCACCATATATGTATTTAAAAGTAATTAGAGAAAATTTAAAATTGTTGGATTGCGAAAACGAAGAAATGACCAAACTCGTTTTCATGAGATCTTTGCCAGATGCTACACGACTAATCTTGGCAGCTAATAAGAATAATACTTTGGATGAAATGGCGGAAATAGAAGATAATATACATGAGGAAAGAAAGAAGGAGGAAATTAACGATATTAATTTAGCATTGAAAGTTTGTAGCATTAACAACAACAAAAATATCGATATTAATAAAAAAATTAGACGAAATCTTAGTCAGACTAGGGAAATTAGAAATTTAGAATGAAAATCAAAAATTTAGAAAACCCGGAAAATACCCCGAAAATAATTTAAAATATGAAGAAAGAAACACCAAAGAAATGAACCCAAGGAATATTTCAAATACAGAATGTTGTTACTTCCATAACATATTCGGAAAGAATGCATACAAATGTATACCGCCGTGTAATTATAAGAATTTAAACCGAAAGAGTCTCCCGCCAAAGCACCGAGGTGAGGAGACACAATAGCTTCAACATTTACGGTGCAACCAGTTAATAGTTCAAAGTTGTTTTTAGTTGACACAGGCTCTGTTTTATCAATTTTACCAATTAAATTTAATAAGAATCAGTCAATGGACAAATTAAAAGAACACATTTAATATTTTACGCAGCTAATAACACACCTATACAAACTTTCGGATATAAAAAGCTTGATATAGTTCTTAATAACCGTTCTTTTCCATGGAATTTTTTGATCGCCGATGTTAACAAACCTATTTTAGGAGCAGACTTCCTTTCATATTATAACCTGTTAGTCGATTGTAGAAATAAACAAATAATCGGAAGAGATAAAGACGTCTAAATAAAACTAAAACCAACTTACGAATATAAAGTTGGAACAATCCAGTCTACAGAAACTGAGAAATTCCGAGATTTTTTTATAACTCAAATAGAAATAGAGATAAAATAACGGATAACATCAAATAGTAGGTGGACATGAAATAGTAGGTGTAATGAAGTTTTCGAAAAATTTTCCACCTACTATTAAAATAGTAGGTGGAATCAAATAGTAGATGTATCGTTTTTAAAGCAATTTATAAAAAAATATTTTTAAAAATGAAAAAAGAACTTTATAAAAATTAAAAAAAAAGAAACTGATCACAGTGATAGTGAAGAAATATTAACTGATGATGCTTTTATTATCTATGATGAATAAATTCTTATTTTTCCAGTTTAATTCTTATTTATTTTTCAAGTTTAAGACAAGTTCAAAACAAAAGCACCAAATAGTAGGTGTAAACCAATATTGGGCGCCTTTTCAATTTTTTTTCCACCTACTATTAAAATAGTAGGTGTCCTACTATTTTATGTTATCCGTTAATTAAAAGTTTAGGAGATCATTATAACCAAAATAAAGACATTCTGGCAATCAATGTGAACAATGAGGTACAATCAAAATTAAAATCAGAAGATAATGATTTAACAAAAACATTAATAGACGAAACGACTGATCTAGAATTAAAACAAATATTAAAAACTTATCTTGTTAAACAATCGGAAAATAATTATAAAACTAGACCCTTAATCATATCTATTAATTATAATTAATAATATATCTATTAATTAAACTATTTCTAATTAAATACAGAACTGAAGATGTAACAAAAGTGGCGAAACATGTTTTATAATAAAAATTTTAAAATGAAATGGAGTTATTTGAGTTTAAATATTAATGTATTTATATTTCTAAAAATTATACTAAATAAATACGATAATTATTTTTTTTGTCAAAAATTAAGATTCTTCTTAATAAAAATCTCTAATTATTTTGGATACATTCACTAAAACAAGTCGGTCGTTACAACGGAAAGTATTTTTTAATTTTTACTTATGTCACGTTGTCACAATTTTTTGTTTAGTTTAATATTTCTTTTTACTATATGAGAATGTTCGTATATTTTCGATAAAAAAAATCTGAAAAAAATAAAAATACATTTAGATGATATCATTTTTAGTCTTAATTAAAAATATTATATTTTTAATTCAAAATAAAATCCATAAAAAACAATGTTTTAAGTAAAGTAATCAAATATAATTCAGTTATTCAATTATATGCTATAGCATAATTTTAATAATTTAAATAAAATAATATAATCTTTCTTAATTTTTTTAATAAAATTATATTATTACGAATAGAAAAATATTTTTTATAAATAATAAATAGGAAAATATATTGTAAAGAACGCAACTAGATAATTAAATTTATTATATAAAATATTGATCGGGGTTTGCTAACCAATTAAACTTGGAAATCTTCCCCTTTTATATTAAGGCATTTTTATATAATATACCCGGGGTCAGTTGATGTAATTAAAGTTGACCTTGCAATTTCACATTCCGGTGATGTCATGACATATGAAATCCCCGGAATTTGAACTCTACTGATGTCATGAAATTTGACATCATTGAAATTCAATATTACTGAATGCGGTGAGGAATGGCATCACCACAAATCCCCTTGGAGAAGAACGGAGTTCGGGGTGGTTCTTGTCTTGGGAAAAACCGAATGCTGGCTTCAGAAGCTCGAGAGTGATGGTTTGTTGGGTATCTTGGGTTTTAATTTTTGCAACATTACCTTTAATAGAAATAACCGGAAATGTTCCAGTATAACGAGGCTTCATATGATGGGTATCTTTTTCATGGATCCAGACAAACTTGACTGAGAGCACTGAACGTGACAGATGAGTTGATTTCTGGGCAGAATTGCCAAAAGATGGGTTTGTATCAGAGGAGAGGAAGTGTTTTCGGGCGGCTTGTAGAGCTTTGAGATCAGTTTTAATAGTTTCTCTAAAAAGCTCATCATGGAAAGCTGTTCCAGCTCCGAATAACATAACACTAGAATGAAAATTATTTCACCAACCTAATAACACGAGTGGAAGAGAATCATGCCAGTTTGAAGAGGTACCTAAACAACGTAGAGAAGTCTTTAAGGTTCGATGAAAACGCTGGACAAGACCGTTCGATTATGGGGATACGACGATACGAAAGGACATGTTTGAATCCAAGACGTTTTGCAAGAGCCTGAAATAAATTGCTTTCGAATTGCCGATCTTGATCCGTGATAACTTGAGAAGGTACACCGTACCGAGTATAAAAGTGTTCACAAAATGTCTAGCAACATTTTCGGCAGAAATCGGGAAGATTGGAACTACTTCAGGCCATCTTGTTTTCCGATCAGTCATTGTTAAAATATATGAGCATCCATTTGAAGGTGGTAGTGCACCGACAATGTCTAGATGTACAATCTCAAAACGATTCCTTGTTGAAAAATCTGATAACTGGTGGTTTAATATGCTGAGTTACTTTCTGTTTTTGGCGATCGGTACATTATTGGCACCATATCTTGATGTTTGTCCAGACAAAACGAGTATGAATCAGCTCAAATGTTGCTTTTCGACCCGGATGGTGCAATTTGTGGAATTTTTCGAAGATGCGCATGCGTAAACCGGTAAGAACGGTGATTCTTCGGACACCGAGATCCACAGAATCATAAGTTATACCATCAGTGTCGGTATAATGATTTTGGAAATCAGCGAGCTCTTCTTTGGAAAGATTTTCAGACTGAAGCAACTCGAGAGCTGAATCTGGGAGAAGTGATATTGCTGAAACTGGATTTCTGGATAAAAAATCAGCAACAACATTTTACTTACCGGGAAGATGTGAAACTGCAAAATCAAATTGTGATAAATATAAAATCTGTCGATGTTGTCGAGGTGACGCGTTTTTCATTTTGATAAGGTGCACCAGCGACTTGTGATCGGTTAATAGCTCGAATGGGCGGCCTGAAACAAAATGTGAAAAAAGTGAAACAGCGTCATGATTTACTAGGAGTTCTCGATCAAATGCTTAATATCGGGTTTCAGTGTCTGAAAGCTGTCGAGAGAAGAATTCAATAGGTTCAAGGATCTGTCCCTTTTTTGATGTAATGCAGCTACAATTGCAATATCGGATGCGTCGCAGGTTAACATTAACTGTAATGATGTGTCATAGAACATAAGAGTTGGACAATCGGAAATTTTTTTCTGAATTTCTGAAAATAGGGAAGTTAAATCTTCAGTCCAATTGAGTTTGAGAGTCTTAGGTCCAGTTGAAAAGAATCATGTGGTAAGAATCGATGATAGAACTTTACCGTGCCTATAAAACTCCTGATTTGGGATACTGTGACTGGCAATGCGAGTTCATAGATTGCTTTTATCTGATCTAGGATAGGAGCGATGCCGTCGGAATTGATTTGGAATCCAAGGAACTTCACTGAAGTCTGAAAAAAATACATTTTATTATTAATTTGGAGATTGATTTCATTCAATCTAGTGAAAAGCGAATACAAAGTCTGAAAATGTTGATCTTAGTTATTTGATGCAATGAGAATATCGTCCAGATAAACGAAAACACCATCGAAGTCAGCTGTAACCGTATCAATGTAGCGCTGGAATGATTGATCTGCATTTCTTAGACCAAAAGGCATTCGAAGAAATTCAAATACGCCAAATGTGGTGATTATTGCAGTTTTCTCTATGTCCTCATCCGCGACGGGGATCTGGTGAAAAACTTTCTTCAAATCAATTTTTGAAAATACTTTTGAACCGGTGAGTCGATGATCAACGGCATGGGATAGGAATCGTGCACTATGAGAGAATTTAACGCTTGATAATCTCCACATTGGCGAATGATTTGTCCGGCTTTTCGACAACATGAATAGCTGAGGCCCATGGGGAAGAAGAACGACGGGTGATACAGTCTTTCTGTAACTGTCGAAATTCTTCTTGAACTGCAGATCTGGATTTAACTGGAAGTTTGCGTCGCCTGTGCCTGACTAGATGACATGGCTTGGTGATTATTCGGTGAACCACCGGATAAACTGGAAAGAAAGCCGGATCACGGGACAAACATTTGGGAGCAGAATCTTTGATAAATGATTGTATAGAGGCCGTCTTTGAACAACTCGATATGATTGGTTATAAAGAAGTCGATGGGATCGAAATTTTGGAAAACGAATGAGCTTCAATAATTTTATGAAACCTACAATCAACCGAAAAACCAGAACTGCTTAAGAAATCGGTTTCAAAAAGTGGGTGGACTGTGTCGACAACGGTGAAGGTAGACTGAAAATCTTGCTGAAATCCGGAGATCCTCAATTGAAGTTTGATGGTTCCATAGATCTGGATCGGTGAACCTTTAGCGGCACGGAGAGTGGTTTTCGGAGAGCGTGTTGGTGCTATTCTCGGGGGAATAATAGAAGGCACGAACCGGAGTCGATTAAGAAATCAATGTTGTTGGTTTTGGGACCGGAATCTTCCGCTGGACTACAGCCTATTGTTTTTTGTTTTGTTGAGTTTAATGAGAATTCCACTTCTGGTAATATATCTGCCCACTCAAGGCATTCCTTTCTTTTAAACTAGCTTGAATGAATTCTCAAATGGTCCTGAATTGTCTTTCGATTATTCCATTTGTATTGTGGTGGTATGGACTGGAGAAAATTATTTTAACGCCTTTATTCTCCAACATTTCTCAAAATTTTTTTGCCTCGAAGCTCTTACCACAATCAACATGTATCTCCTTTGGTGCACCAAATTTTAATATCCATTTTTGTAATATTGTTTGTACAATTGTTTCTTCGTCCTGTCTCTTGATTGCCGGCAAGCTGATGTACTTGCTAAAGTGATCTATCATTTCGAGAATGTATCTTTCTCTTCTTACTGTCTCATGCCACGGTCCACATATAAACCTTTTCAAATATTTCTGACGCTGTTATTTTAACTTTTTCTTCCTTTGTCTTCGTGATCATTGTCTTTGTTTGTTGGCACTCTATACATGTTCCGACTACTTCCTTTACTGTTTTCTTTTCTTCCTCCATATCAAACTTGTCCCTTAGATATTCATATACTTTTTCTGCTCTTGCATGATACAATAATCTATGTGTCTATATGATTAAATCGTTCCGTTTTTCTTTTGGTATCCATTCCTTTTGACCTGCTCTCGCTTGGCTCCTTGTAGTCACTGCTAACAATCTAGTCTTATTCTTACCCTTTTTACCTTCCTCATGTTCCATTTGACACTGGGTACACGTGTTGCAATTTCATCTGGATAGCATATCCGCGTTGTTGTGTAGTTCCCCTTTCCTGTATTCTATTTATATATCTAAACTACTCAAGTAATTCATCCACGTTTGGAATCGAGCTGTTAATGGTTCCTTTGTATGAAACATGAACGTTATATAGCTTTATAGTCCGTTCTCAGTTTAATTTTTTTCCAGTACAAGTAATGATTGAAATGTTGGCAAAAGTAAAAAATTGCCAAAAGTTCTTTTCTTGCTATGTAATATCCTTTTTCATGTGCTGACATTGAATGTGATCCATATGATATTACTTGCTCCTTGCCTGATTCACCTATCTGCGATAGTACCGCCCCTATACAGTCAAAACTAGCGTCTGTATCTAGAATAAACTGTTTCTTGAAATTTGGAAAACTCAATATTGGTGCCGTTATCAATGCTTTCTTAATGTCCTGAAAAGCTATTTCCCATGCATCTGTCCAAATTAATTTTTCTTTATCGAGCCACACATTCCTTCCATTATTTTAGCTTTCTTCGCATATCCATTTATAAACCTTCTGTAGTAATTGCAAATTCCTAGAAAACTTCTTAAATTTTTTATACATATGTGTCTTTAAAATTCTCTATTGCTGCTATTTTATCTGGGTCTGTCTGTATCCCTTTATCATTTATAACGTGTCCTAAAAATTTTACTTCTTGTCATAATATTTTAAATTTCGATAGTTTGATTCTTAATCCTGTCTCCTTTATTCTTCCAAATACTTCTTTGACTACTCTATCAAAGGGATAATTACAAATGCAAATACAAATAATACTTCTGATTTTTATTTTTACCGGTATGTGTCGTATAAATTTTGTAATTTTTTTTCTGAGTACGTGTTAAGAAGACATTGTGTCTTATTAAATAATGGTGAATGTCACCAACTTAAAGTGGAAGAAGAAAAAGAAACAGTGGATTATATTTTTCCCACATTACAAACTAATCCCGCAAATTATTATTATTTGAGACATATAATCCAGAGTATGGTGATTGTTTTTCATGTATTTATTTTTATGTATAATTAGTCATATCTTTTATTTTGTATGTTACAATCGAATATGTTTCTATGTATTTACTTCCGTCTACTTTTTATTTTTTATTATATACCAACAGATGCAAGGACGGATCGACAAAAGAAAAAAAGGAAATTTTTTGCTCAATTAAAGAAAATACAAATGAGGTCATAAATAAAAGAAAGATTCGGGATTGCAAAGCAAAGGAAAATAATGAATTAGATGTATAAATTATAATAATTTCAATTTAAAATTCAAAAAATCATTCAATGGATAATTAATAATATTTTACTTACCAACGATAGCTGAGAATTTGCATTCTGCCTACAAAACTGATCATTGGTTTTACTGAGATATCTCTAATATAACGAACTATATTCATATCATATCTTTTGATAATTGTTACGTTATCGAACGTTTGTAAAAAATTATCATAAAGATTAAACTTTTAGTTTGTTTACTGATTTTGTTAGATCATTTGAATACTTAATTTAGTTAGTTCATTCTTAACCGCCCTACCCATACGAACGTACGCGATACGGCCGCTATATTATCGCCCGGACGCAACAAACCGTATCCCGTACGTTCAGGCACAAAAAAACTATATTCGAAGCCCACAAAACGTTCGTGATACGTTCGCTCGTGATTTTATCGTCTTTCCCCCTATAAATTAAAATAAAAATGTAAAATGTTTGGTTTTATTTGTATTTTTTAGTGTAATAAAATAAAAATAAGTGCTAAAATATATGATTTTTATTATGAATAAAAAATCGCTTTGTAGTAGTGAGGTCCATATCCAGTATCCTCTCACCCCGAAAAGTCCTAAATCACGAGCCTTTTGAACACCAACAATATTTTTTTATGAATTGAGATTATGTTGATAGATATATTACATTCAATACAAAATATATTAGCTAAAATATTCAATAGATTATTATTAGAAGAATTATTCGGCGACTTCTTATGTTGAGAACATCTGACTTGCAAAGGATACAAAAAATGGTCATAAATGAGTCTATTGAGTAAAAGTTTTTTCTGGTATATTGTAAACAAGTATTATTATTTCAAAATATGATGAAAAAAAACCCGATGTTTTTTTACCTACTTTTTGAATAATAACCCAGAGGTAGGGCGGTTAACTACGTTCATCAAATTAAATAAATTTTTCTTTTGGTTAACCTAGTTTATTTTAATCACAGTTGAAATAACGAATTTATCACTTAAAAAATGAGTGGATATGTTTGCTATTTTAACACAAATAATAAGTAGAAAGAATAGTAATGCAAACATTTGGTCTATCAAAGGGATAATTATAAATGCAAAAACAAAATAAGCTTTTCAATCATTTTTGTTATTCGTTTCAGGAAGCAAATACAAAGAACGACGTAAAAAACTAATTTAAAAGGATGTAAATAAATTAATCTCATTGACAAATAAATCAAAATTACAATTACGTTTTGTAACAATTAAACAGTTTGATAGAAACTTTAAATATTTATTTAAATTTACTGTTTCCCAAAACGAATTTAAGTCAAAAGGAAAAATACTTTGAAACAAAATATCTTTATCTTTTGTTATTTATTTTTTTAAAAGAAAATCAAAGGCCTCATTAAATGGTTAAGTTTCAGTTATCAATTAAAAGCATTGAACATTTAAAATTTTTTTGAAAACTGAAAATAATTATTTATATTTTTTAATAAAAATAATATAAATTAAATTTTCTGTAAAAAAATAAACAAATGTGTAAATATTGAATTCTGAACAATTTAGAATGGTGAATACTTTCAACTTTGCGAACGGCAGAGAAATGTTTGAACAAAAAATTTATCTGGGTTTTAGAAATTTATTAAATTATTTATTAATAACAATTTTAGTTAAATTATTAAAAATTTAATATTACTTTTTTTTCTTTGGAAACGAACAACATTTTTTGAAGTTTTACTTTTTATTTTTCTATATTTATATTTAAAGCCAAAAAGAAGAAATTAAAATTAATTCTTTTCATTTCTTATGCTTTTATCCATTAAATGGTTCGTTATTTCCGTTTACGATCCATTTATCTTTTAAATGTTTAATACATAAAAAATATAGGACATATCTGGCTCGTTTTAGGAGTTTCTTTACACGAATTCCTCTTTACGTGTTATAATTACATAACGGTTTCTTCGTCGGCTGCCAAAATTTATTACAAAATCTTGTTTCTTTTTCCTTTAACATCTATTTTATTCTAAGATTATTCAGTGCTTTCATTTAAAACACCCATGCACAGTCCACCACAGTAAACATCCTTCTGTCTTGACGTGAGGGAAGTACAAGTCTAAATATGGCAATATATTCCGTATGCTAATTTCCGTCATTACGATGGCAAGTAATCAAAAAATTTGCTGTATTAAAGTAGGGGAAAAATGTATGTTC
>MQRK01227429.1:10613-23760 GCA_001938485.1 Girardia tigrina
TACTTGTGAAACTTTAAGTTGGTTTATTTTCAATAATTCATATTACTTCTATTTTAATGTTAATTTGTTGCGAATTGTATCGATATGTCAATTATTATTCGTGGTTACGGAGTCCCCGGTTATTTCCAGAAAAGAAAAGAACTGATTTTGGTGATCTTTATGTCGAAATTATTCGTGAGTGAAGTCGTGAGTATCGATAGTGCAATTTGGATTTGATCATTAGACACAGTGAGATCATGGAATCGGACTTATTAAAAAAAAAAGAAGAGACAAAATTTATTTTAAAAAGAAAAATTTGTGGACACTATATTAATATTATATTAATATTGTCTAAGACAATATTAAAGATAAAAGGGATCAATAAAAATATTGATCAGCAATATTATAAATTAAAAATTTCTAAAGCAATTCCAATTAAAAATTGCTATTCTGCCGGTACAATTAACTACCGTCGAAATTAATTCCCCGTCCCACTACAACCATCAATTAAATCGTTGATTTAATTGACATAATCACAACGACGGGAACATCACACTTGGATTCATAATCGATCAGTTGACAATTGGGGAACCTACTTCCCATCCAATATTCGTCCGAACCGATTCGAGACATCCTTTCTGTTCAGAAACGAACATTTGATCTGGACGAAACGAATATTTGATCTGAACGGTAACTATTTCGTATTTAGTTGTCGTTATCTATTCGACCTCTCCTTTACTTTCGTGATTTCTGCATCCGTACCTCATCTTTCCGTTCTAATCGTTGTATAATATTATAATTTCGTTTATTGAATATTTTGTTCCGTTTTATTTTATTTCTTAGTATCAAATACGTTGTTGTGTAACCGAGTTGGTAAGACCCTTAGATCTTATCAGCTCGCTTCCACAATAATATATATATAGAATCAACTTTATTAATCGAAATAACAACCGTTAGCATCAATACACTTTTGTTAACGTTGCACATGTTTATTTCTTCCGGTGTCATAAAATTCTGGCTTTCTGGAGGTGCTGAAATTGTTGAAGGTAGTTTTAGCATCCATTGATTTTTGAAGTATTTCTCCTGGAGGAAAATGTCAAGATGTTTGAAAAAGTGATAATCAGTAGGCGAGAGGTCAGGTGAATATGGTTGATTACTCAAAGTTTCGTAGCTAAGTTCGTTCAACAGTTGCATTGTCAGATGTGCGATGTGTGGCCGAGCGTTGTCGTGGAAAAAAATAGGCCCCTTCCTATTGAAAATGCTGGTTGTTGTTGTTGTTGGAGTTTCTGGTTCATTTTGACAATTTCCTGACAGTATCTCTCTGCCGTAATTGTTTATCCTGAATTTAGGAAGCTATGATGAATAAAACCGGCTGCAAACTACCAAGCAGTCACCATCATATTTTTTTGGTACAGTTTCGGCCTCGGAAAAAATTGCGGAGCTTGATCGTGGTCCAATAATTGAGAAGATCGTCTCCGATTGTTGTAGAGAATCTACTTTTCATCACACGTTTCAATTCGGTCCAGAAACGGATCATTCTTGTTCCGCAGAAGAAGTGAAGACGGTGCCTCAAAACGACGCATTTTTTGATTGTCATTTGGAATGTCATATGGAATCCATTTATCCAGTTTTTTCGACTTCTCAATGTCACGCAGATGGTTTGAAATTGTTCCTATCGTGACACCTAGTTCCTCCCCCAGCTCTCGAACTGTTGTGCGTGGACTTGCTTCTACTAGAGCCTTCAAATGTTCATTTTCAATAGCAGGTTTCTGTCCAAGGCCATCATCATCTTTGAGGGTCTCATCTCCTTCTTGAATTTTTTTGAACCAACTTTATAACATACGTTCGTTTGTGGTTCCGTTGCCCAATATACCGTCGATATTACGGGCAACCTGCGATGCTTTGTGGCCAAGTTTGAATTTATATAAAAAATTGCTCGAAATTGCTCTTTTTGTATATTGACAACTATTTAAATAAAAACGTTATTTTAAAGTTAATATTTAAACAAAGTATCATAGAAATATAGTTTTTCATAAGCTTTAAAATTATGTATAAAACATAAATAAATGAAAAAGATTTATTTCAAAACATGAACAAAAATCAGGACCATTCTAAAAACGGCATTATTTTTAAACAACCTAATATAATAAATATCATAATAATAAATAATACTTTCACCGAATTCTTTTCTTCGAAATTCTTTTATCAAAATTGTTTTCAGTCTTTCGCCAAAATGAAATTCATAAAAAATAATTTATAACCATTAAAATTAAACTTATACCATAACGGTAAATATTACTTTCACCCAAATTTTTTCACCAAAATAAATTTCATTGAAACATATTTTCACCGAAATAAATCAAAAATGGTTGTTAAATTTATTGCAAAAATTATTAAATATATCCGGAAACCCTTACATATTACTGCATTAAATTAAAATTATAAAAAAATATTTTCACAAGAATGTATTTCTTTGAAATTTATAAAAAAATAATTTATAACAATAAAAATTAAAACATTAATATAAAATAAAAATTAAGACTTAATAATTAAATAATTGACACAATTCCAAATAAGTATTTTTTCTTACAGCAATTTTGAGACCAACCTGAGACAATCGTCTTGATTCTGACCTTAATTCTTTCATAACTGGAATTAGAACTTGGGCCTGAAAATCCTGCATTGTACTGTGATATTCTGAGCTCATTGTAGCTTTGATGATCCTTAAGTGCATTGATAAACCTCCATATACTTGGATGGTATGCTGCTGGTGTTTCATTAAATCCACTGTGCCAACCCTCGATTGAATTATTTGTTTTAGGAAGGTCGTTGTTAATTGACTCAAATACATTCCACATCTCAATATTAAATAGGGGATCTCTTCTTCCCCCAGTTTTCAGAAGTCTTCCAATAAAAATATCTTTAAAATAATCCAATAAAGTAGTTACGTCTTCTCCGAAAACAACTTCATCGTAAATAAATTCTTAATCTTCAATAACATTATTCGATGGAACGAATGCTAATATTGCAAGCAAGCGCAGATTTGATGCAAAGATATAGTCCTCAGAATATCTTGAAGCCAACCCAAGTGATTGGATTTTACGCCAAATACACTTTGTAAAGTGAAAAAAACAACCACGATAAGCTGCATTTGAATATAAAAGTGCATATATAAGTGGAATGGAGACGTTATACTTTAAAAGGTATAAAGTTTTAAAAAATGCTCGGACAACATTTGAAAGTTCCATCAGCATACATATCATCACACATACGGAATAAAGAAAGGTTTCTTTCAGTCGATAATATAAGAATTCTATCTAAGTCTTTTCCAGAATCATAGAGCAGAAATTTTTCTCCACTATGGTCTAACTTAAATTCATGCGGAATTATGAATTATGTTACTGAATGATATAAATAAAAGGCTCAGCGCTGACTTTCTTTCTTGTCCGAGTAACAAGGGATCTTAAATTCTCAGTACTGGGTAACTGAGGTGTAATAAACGTGTATACAGCTAGAGTGCTTGTTGCGACAACTGAAATAGGAGAATCTCTAGATATAATCGATCTACTTTTTATCTCATTTACAACCTTAGCAGCTTCTACTTTAGCTGAATTTCCAGCACGATTGTGTTCTTCCTTGAATATTTGCTGTCCATCATAAGTCACTCTTGCTGGACATTTAAACTTTTGATATTGTACACAATTCCAGTATTTTCTACAATTAAATGCCTTTTTCATATATGAAAACAAATTCATTATGTGTAAGCTTGTCTTCATCTCTCTTACTTTTAATATATTCATCTCAATAATTAATTCTAAAATGAAGATAAATTAATAATTAAATAATAATTATTTGTAAAACGAAGATTTAAAAATTATTTATGAAAAATGCACTGAAAGGTCTAGTCGATAATTCGGATAGATGTACACAATAACGGTAAATTATATTATTTATAGAAAATTTAGTTATACTTAAAAATAAAAAAAAAATTTAATTGATTCTTTGCTTTGCTTTTTAACATCTAATACATATTTTTTATTTATTTGTCACAAGTATAAAAATACGTTCATCGATGAAAAAATTTCGGTGAAAGTAATGCCAACCCGAAACATATTATCTTAAAATATATTTTTAAATGAAATAATTTGTTATTAATTGGGAATTTTAGGAATAAATTGAAACAATTTGAAATGAATTATGAATTTTAGGAAATAATTGGTTATTAATTTGGAATTTTAGGAATAAATTGAAATAATTTGAAATGAATTAGGATTTTTAGGAATTAAATATTTTCAGGTTATGTCGCTTAATATAAAAGAAATATAATTCTGATAAATTTTAAAGTATCATCTGGCTGGCTCGAAAAATTTAAAAATAAATTTAATAAAAATAAGTAAATTAAATACTTTGGGGAGTGAGGAATATTACAAATAAGTGATATTAAAAATTAAATTATTATGATAAATAATAAATTTTGGTGACAGTAATATGTATGTACCGTTTGGTATATATTATATTATCGATTAATGATTTTAAATTATTTTTTATGGATTTCATCCCAGCGAAAGAATGAAAAAAATTTCGGTGAATTAGAGTTATATATACCACTGAAAATACGACATCGAACAAATTAATCCTTTTCCAGCAAATATTGAAATGCAATTAAGGTAAATTTTTAATTAAATTAATATATTTAAAAAACTTTGAATGTTTTATAAAAGCCACTCTCCGTGTAGAAATAAAAAGAATCAATGAAACATTTTCCAAAATAAACCTCAACTACAAAACTTAAACAATTTTATATTGACAGGAATCTAAAATCATTTGACAACGAAATGTACACATATTTAATAAAAATAAAATTAGAATAAAATAATCTCTATTTATCAGAAACCTCCATGATTTTCTTTACAGAATTATTTTTTATCAAAGCGAGCACAAAATCAGAACACAAATAAAAATCCTTGAGAAAAAAACGAAACACATCATGCAAATTGCAATTTCAATCAACTCCTTCAAATCCTTCCGCGTTCTCAATGGCAATTAAAAGCTTTCTTCGTAATTCTTCAAAAGTCGGATATGGTGGTAAATCCAAACGATTGAAACTGAAAATCAATGTAGAATATCAGTTTCAGAATCTTTTAGATCATTTAAAATTCAATACCAAGTGTGAGCTCTGGGTAACTGATCTGGCGTGCCCCATTTTTCTATTGTAAATTTTTGTGGTCCTGTGCTGCCCCATAATTCGATAAATCCGTTCATCGGGACTCTTGATGTGCCGGTGACGAATTGTAATAATCGGGATCTTAACTCATTATTGAATGTGTACACTGTCTGAACGGAAATATTTCCACTCAATAACCAAGTCATTACTATTAACTACCTTCCAAAAGTTAACGACAACCGGATGATTTGGATTATATTCGCCTTTATAATTCGTGTTTCCTTTCCAATCGTTGACATTTATGTCCTGTAGACCGCACAACAACAACTCTAATTCATTGGCATCAAAAATCTGAAGTGTATTTAATGTGACAACATCCTGGAATCCTTCGAGAAACGCTGTCATTTGTTGTTCCACTCTCTTAACAAATCTCCAATTAATGATACATTCGATATATTGTCGTTTGTTTTCTTGTGTAACAATCTTCGATCTTCCGTCGGGAATTAAATCAACTTCAACTTTCTGGCCGTAATGTTCTTCGTCAACGGAAAATGTTAAATCTAAAATAGCAGGATCGTTTTCCAGAATAAACTTCAGGCTACGATAGTATTCGGTATCAACGGACTCCATATCCTTCAAAGAAATTTTTTTTCCTAACATCATTTTATAGAGTGGTCGGATAAAAAACCCGTCAAGTAATCGGCCATGATAAACAGCCATTCCTGCCACTCTGCCGATGAATTTGAAATATCGCAAATGATTCTCGTTCGCTACACCAGACAAAGGATTTATTTGCAGAGTGTAATTATCGCTGAAATGTAAACAAATTCTCACTAATCGTTAATGATTAAAATCAAATAATTGCTAAATTTAAAAGTTTTATATTTGCATTTATTGACAATATTTTTATAATCATTTTAACTGAGGCCACAATAACGAAATTGATTCTTGAAAGAAACTGTGACTATTAAGTAATCGTCATTCCACATTAAATAATTATTCAAATTTAATTCTTAGAATTTTCATCGACAATTATGAAAAAAAATAATCATTTAAAATAATACTTTTGTCTAAATGATTAATAAAGTTTTCATCGTTCAAATAGATATTTTCGTTTAATATTTACAATCACTTCACTGTCTGTTGATAATAATAGACAGAATGTTTTATGAACTGTTTACTATCGCTAAAATTGCTGGAATGTTCAATTTGATAATTTTATCATCGCTGGTTCTTAAAAATCAATATGCATAATTATAGATAATGAATGTGTAGTAATTGTTTAATTTAAAGTTCGAATCAATTTATCTATTTTACAGGATGTCGATTTCATACGACGAATCAGTTCTATAAATCCACACTGTGGCATCCTGAGATCAAATTTTTTAACACGTCACTGGACTTGCATCTTTTTGGTAGTGAAAATCAATTGTGAATATTTATCGAATTACACAGCTAAGGAATTCACTTCAGTGTATAAAAATGGTTCAGTGAATTGTTAATTACCATTCAGAATAGATCATTGCAGTTTATTTTCTATATTTTTATTCGATTTTTAAGCAAAATGAAATTTGTAGTCTATACTTATGAATTTAATTATATTCAAAATATTTGAATTATAATACGTGGTGCGCCCCTTAAATGCCCGGAATTAAGGTCTAATAATATATCAATTTAATTAATTTTTTGTGATATATTCCTTGAATATTATAGGTAACTGAAATACAAATTGTTTTATGTAGTATCCGTATTTGGTCTCATTTTTGGTCATTCCGGTGAAATTCCGTAGTGTAATAAAGTTTCATGTTATGAAGAAGTTGTCGACAAATTACTGAGCAATTGAGGAATGTATATCATGATGAAAGCCTATGCAAATCCACTATTTATGACTGTATTGCACAATTTAAGCATGTTAGACAGTGTGTTTTTGATGAGAAAAGTACCGGAAAATCTTTGTAAATCGTCGAAAATTTTAAGAAAGTCGTAGTGAATGGTCTGTAAGTACAATTATTCTGTAGTGACTGAAAAACAAAAATTTATGAAATACGATAGGTTCTAAGAGGAATAAATAGGGTTTAGTTAAATTAAATAGATCAATACCAGATCTGTGATGTCCTTAGATGTTTGGAACTCCAAGCGCACTTCAATAGCAGTAGTAGTGATTTTTATTACTAGCTATAAATTGATTTACCAAGAAGCTCAAAACAACTATTCCTTTGCAGTCTCATCAAGATTCAGCAGTTTTACTTTCTTACTGCCAGCATATTTTTTTCAAACCTGTTCTTTACAGTCTTTCATACCAAAAAACAGAATCAATGGTTCTCTTCGAAATTCGAAAAAAATCCCTTCCTCTTTCCTAATTGCGTAATCAGAAATCAATATTGTGTGATATAAAAATTGTAATGATAATCAAAGTATATCGCGTAATTTACAGTTACAAGTTGAAAAATCCCTAAATAATTTATTGACTTTGTACAAATAACATGTGATAATCACCGTACAGTGCAAAACGTTTCAGTTGATTACTCTTGCCATTTTGACTGCGTTTGTTTTCTACAGACACAATAAATCATCTAATTTTCAGCCTTCAGTACTAAGTTTTATTTTCTTTAGTTGATACAATTTTATTTTCGTCTGCGATATGTACTTTGAATCATTCGAATAATTTTTCATAAAAATATGTTTTATTTTTTTTTGATTATCACTAATAAGTTTTATAAATAAAGTCAAGTTTTACTTTTATAATCATTTTATTTTATCATTTCTATAAATCTATACTGTGGAATCCCGTGATCAAATTTTTTAACACGTCACTGGACTTGCATCTTTTTAGTAGTGAAAATCAATTGTGAATATTTATCGAATTACCCACTGTGATGGAAAATTCTGAGTATAGTGAGTTTGTTGATTGTATGCTGTTTAGATTGGTGACTCTCCTATGTTATTGATTAATTATCTAAATCTAATGAGATTAACTTTTAAATACTAATTAATTAAGTGTTATAATTTAAAATTTAGAGTAAATAATTTAACTTATCAAATTTTATATAATTTAAGAAGCTAATGTTTTTAAAAATTTAGTTAACGTATTTTTAACCAATAAATATTTGAGAAATTATAAACTATCATTTTTATAATCTCATTTATATAAATATGCAAAAATATAACAATCAAAAAAAGATGCTTACTGCAGATGATGTTACTGAAAATTGTTGTAAAGATGATTGTGTGTTGTTAAGAAATGTTTTCACGCAAATTGTGATGTTGCTAATACCCATATTATACGGAAAATATATTAAAAATATTATGAAATTATAAATTATAATCGGGAGAATTCGCCATGTCATTTCAATAAAAAGCATTAATTAAACTGGAACACACCTAACAAAACTAACAGAATATATAAAATTTTGTTTTTAATTTTTGTCTTAAATTTATAAATTATACAGTAGGTGATATTGTATTAATTATGTTAAAATTGCATTAAAATGACTTACCGCGATACATAAATAGGAGAATAGTGAGCCAATTTTATACAGTTAACAGAAACAAAGGGAAAAGAATCACAGTTAAATATTTTCAAGTTTGTAATTGAGCCGATTCAGTATTTATTTTATACTTCAAGTTTTTTATTTAAAAAACAATATTTTGAAAATTTAAAATTAGAAAAAAAATGAATAAAGCTTTTTAAATTTTTTTTTAATTTGATGTTACAAATATTGTCTGATTACCATTGTTCCTCGGATATAAGAGGTTTCATTTTTGTAATGTAAATTATAAAAATTGCAAATAACCTTTATAAATTATATAAAAATTATATATTTTAAATTATATATATATATATATAATTTAAAATATTATATAAATTGGGTTTGTGTCAAATGACCGAATCCATTTCCTAGTTGGTGGTTTAAGAGACTGCTGTTAGAGATGGAAATCAACATAGAACTTGTTGAATGAACATTCTCAATAGTATTAAAAAACAGCAGTACATTGGCATTTACAGCCGTCATATTGGACAAAATGCAATTTACGATTTTGAAATTCAATTTTTATTCTTTGAAATACAATATTGTTTATTGAAAAAAAATTAATCGATGTACCTGAATTGTTTATTTCTTTATTAACGTTGACTAAATTTAGGAAATATATGTAGACTCAAAAAATAAAATGCATTTAAGAAAAAAAACTGAAAAATTTCTAAAATTGAATTAATTTTTTCATTTTTTTCTAAATTGTACTTGAATTTTTCCTTTTTTCCAAAATTTGTTTTTTTTGTTTATTAGTACACATCTGTATACCCTTACAAAACCCAGAAAAAAAGCGGTTAAATTATGGCCGGAATCGGATTTGTAAAAAGGGCCGAAAACCGGCTCCGGTCGGATTTGAGGTGGTTTTCGGCACATCTCTAATTTTAAATGTTAATAATGTCGTTATATGTCGCATTGTATTATGTTATTCCATTCTTTTTATTAGCTTACTTTCTATATATATTAATTTCTATATTTATTAACATTTAAAATTACGGATGTGCCGAAAAACCACCTCGTAATAATATATATGTATCCATGGAATTTAGAAACATATTTTTGAAGGCTTTTTACTCAATCAATTTTCTCCAATCTTTGCACACTTACTCTTTCTCGATGACAATAAATGATTATGTAGAAATTTGATAGAAAAAACTTTTAAAGATCCCAAAATTGGAAAAAAAGGAAAATTCGGAGTTCTCGAACAATATTAATTTCAAGATATCTACTTATAAATTATAAATAGTTTATATTAATTTTAATGTGTTTTTCAATTAAATTTTTTTAAATTTTAAAAACTTTGTTGGCAAAGTAGAGTTCTGTCTGCATAAAGAATGGATATAAAAAATTTAATTTTTGAGTTCTTATTTTTTTATTTGAAAAATAGACTTTTTTCATTTAAAATTGAGATTACTTTAAAATGATGTATATTTTATTTTAGTATATTTTATTAGTAATCTATTATTATAATTATCTGTATATCATATTTATTTGAATATTTTTATGTATTTTAAAAGCATTTTTTGTAATTTTGAAAGATTTTTTAATTTTATATTTTTTAAATAATTAATTAAATAATAATGGTAATATAAACAGTATTTTTATTACCCTTATATGATATTGCTTAAGTATTAAGTTATAATTATAAATGATTATAAAAATGATTAAAATAATTTCAGAATAAAAATTTCCGAATTTATATTAGAAGTTTCAATTCTAAATAAAAAATACAAATCGAAAACGAAAACCTACAATTTGAATAAAAAATCTGTAGTATAAATCAAAAAGAATGATAATCTAAAAGTATAAAAGAAAAGAGAAATTTTCAAAAAAAAAATCCAAAGATAAAAACTTTTATTTAAAGAGACAAATCTAAATAATACTTGTTTCCGCAATTGATAACTACTGAAATTATTATTTTTCTCTATTAATTAAATTTTTCGTGAATTGAGAATTAGGTTCCCCTCGTATTAAGTTTTGGGTAAAAAAATTTTATTTTAAAATGAAAAATAATAACACAATGCAACATACAACGACATACTTAAAATTTAAAATATTCATCAAAACAACTAAACTTAAATTTATAATAATAATTAATTTCGATCATTTGTGAATTCAGTCTTTTTGGATTCGGTCATTTAAAATAATCATGACAGTATAAAGTAATATATACAGTCAACTCCGCATATCTCAAATTCATGGGGACCATAAAAAAATTTTAGATATGCAAAATTTGAGACAAACAATTTCGAACAAAATCACACAGTTTAAAATTTATTGTTACAAATATTTATTTTATTTTTGGTATGCAAAACTGGCCCACTGAGCACTTTTATACTACGTATATCTTCGACAAAAATATTAAAGATACACTTCGTACCCATTTAAAGTTTGAGAATAAGTTGAGGACATTTTGTCCCCAATGCTTCTAATCATCCTTTTTTAATTTTACTTTATATTTCAAATTTCAGTTACATTAATATTCAGATTAAAAAATCTAAATGCCGTTTAACTAAGAAACTTGCAATTACCAAGAGTTAAAAAATTGTCCACAACTATTTTTTTCTTTGTAATCCTAGGTTCAAACATTAGAAATATGGCAAAAGTTAACAGAAAAACAAGGTACCGAAGAACAACTATATTCTAAAATTAGCAATTGTGAAAAAAAGTCAGTTATCAATCGTTGATACCCTTCGTTGGACTTTTGACAAAGGATTGAATCTTTAACGGCACTGATATAATCAATAATTTAGTCTGATTCGGCCTGTTGCAATGCAAAATGTTCCAGATCATGAATTACTTTTATTGTGATTGATATTGTTAGATCAGGACCTAACTCTTCATCACTTGATTCAGTTGCATTTTCCGTCTTGTCTTCTGGAATGCTGTTGATGATGTCATTTTCAGATAAAGTTGCAAAAGAAACAGCATTTTAATAGACATCACCTTAGTCCATAAATATGTTATTTTCGACAACCAAAACAGGAATTAAAAATATTTACCCGTAATCAGTGTTGTTAAAAATCACGATTTTTTTTTAAAAAAATCATTAAAATCGTTTTTTTATTTATATCAAATTTTTTGACAAGTAAAAAATACGAAATTCAGTTTATAAGATTTTATTTTCTAAATTAATTGAACATGGAATCATAAATACAGAAAAAGAAACATGTGCATTGAGGAATCAAAAATTCAAGAGTTTAATACTTTAAACAGTCACGAATGATCGAAACTAAAAATCCAAATAAAAATAACATTAACATTATGATTTCTCTAAAAAAAATTTTTTTAATACCATACGTACAGTGCATTTAAATTTTAATTCAGTGTCGGAAATTGCATCCTTTGCAAGTTCATCCAGATAAGAGGTCGAATCCTTTCGGGATTCGAGACACAGATACATACAATAGGCTCGTTTTGTACATTGCTCCAGACATCAAGCATCATACAAAATCTAGATTTTCTAAAATGCTTACACATTCTTCTACAAGAGTTTTGTGTACAGAATCAAGTAGATGGTCAGCGATATCATGAGGGGATGGATGGTCATACCCAGGTCGTAAAGAAGATACCATCTTCTTGAATTCTGGATGTTCTATGCTGTTGAATGGTGAATTAATTGAATAGATATAACGTGTTATTTAATGATCAATGCCGTTCTTGTCTAACTGTGAAATCTTTTTCTCATAAGATGGACAGATAATGGACTCTGACGGTCTTTTTGGTGTCTTGATTTCAGAAACAGAGGATTGCATTGACAGCGGCGGGGATGCTAGACTAGAACTAGGGCTTAAATGAACATCAATGACAAAGGAATCTGGTAACACAAGACAAAAAAATCAATTACATCTTTAATTAAAATTCTTCATAGAAATATTTACTTTGGTTACATTCAAGTAAATGTCTTTTCATTCTTTATCTACGCAGATTTACAATCAATAGTAACTTTCTTAAAATTATTCCAAATCGCATCATTTTTCCGTTCACCAATGCTTTCACTACGTTTGACGTTGCAGATGAAAATTATGATCTCATTTAAACAAAAATCTTAGCAGAAAGTTTTATAAATTTTTTTAATATTATTTTTCATTTATTTTCATCACTTCCCATGGTCATATTGTTATGACAGAACTTGAAAATACTATAAAACTTTTGTAAAAAAATCGGGAAGTAATGAGTTAACAAATTATTTGGTGTATAACTTAGTTTTTTGTATTTTCTAAGAGATGATGTAACCTTTGTAATAAGCATTATTTTACAGTCGTACGTACAGATTTTTAAAGTGCTGAAATCGAAGCATTAAAATTAAGTAGGTCATTGACCTTAAATGCGTCATAAACATATTTTTTATTACATTTTAGCATGACAACTTTCATACCAATAAAACATCATTTGCGGGAAGCACTACTGTTTTGCTTTAATCAAAAGAAAAAAGCTGCAGACAGTTTTCGGCTTCTTGAAGAAACTTATGGTC
>MQRK01227430.1:12706-24325 GCA_001938485.1 Girardia tigrina
AATTAATTTGTGAATATTTATTAATTAATTTGTGATTATTTATTAATTAATTTGTGAATATTTATGAATTAATTTGTGATTATTTATGAATTAATTTGTGATTATTTATTAATTAATTTGCGATTATTTATGAATTAATTTGTGATTATTTATGAATTAATTTGTGAATATTTATAAATAAATGTGATTATTTATTAATTAATTTGTGATTATTTATGAATTAATTTGTGATTATTTATGAATTAATTTGTGATTATTTATTAATTAATTTGTGAATATTTTTTAATTAATTTGTGATTATTTATTAATTAATTTGTTATTATTAATTAATTTGTGATTATTTGTGAATTAATTTGTGATTATTTATGAATTAATTTGTGAATATTAATTAATTAATTTGTGATTATTTATGAATTAATTTGTGATTATTTATGAATTAATTTGTGATTATTTATGAATTAATTTGTGATTATTTATGAATGAGTTTGTGAATATTAATTAATTTGTGAATATTAATTAATTTGTGAATATTAATTAATTTGTGATTATTTATGAATTAATTTGTGATTATTTATGAATTAATTTGTGATTATTTATGAATTAATTTGTGATTTTTTATTAATTAATTTGTGATTATTTATGAATTAATTTGTGATTATTTATGAATTAATTTGTGATTATTTATGAATTAATTTGTGATTATTTATTAATTAATTTGTGAATATTTTTTAATTAATTTTTGATTATTTATTAATTAATTTGTTATTATTAATTAATTTGTGATTATTTGTGAATTAATTTGTGATTATTTATGAATTAATTTGTGAATATTAATTAATTAATTTGTGATTATTTATGAATTAATTTGTGATTATTTATGAATGAATTTGTGAATATTAATTAATTTGTGATTATTTATGAATGAATTTGTGATTATTAATTAATTAATTTGTGATTATTAATTAATTAATTTGCGATTATTTATAAATTAATTTGGGATTATTTATTAATTAATTTGTGAATATTTTTTAATTAATTTGTGATTATTTATTAATTAATTTGTTATTATTAATTAATTTTTGATTATTTATGAATTAATTTGTGATTATTTATGAATTAATTTGTGATTATTTATTAATTAATTTGTGAATATTAATTAATTAATTTGTGAATATTAATTAATTAATTTGTGAATATTTATTAATTAATTTGTGATTATTTATGAATTAATTTGTGATTATTTATTATTTAATTTGTGATTATTTATTAATTAATTTGTGAATATTTATGATAGAAATAAAATTTGTGTGTTGAGTTATGAGTTTTGAATCTAGTGATAATGAAAATGGCATAAACGCTACTTATATATATATATATATACTTACTTATATATATATATATATATATATATATATATTTTTTTACTCGAGTTTGAAAAATCAATAAAACAAATTTATTTTTCAATCTGTTGTCACCTGAAAAAGTGTATTACTTGAAATTTAAATGTTTTCAAAATCGCTTTCATCGAAATTTAAAACATGAAATAACGTGAGTTTTGTTCAAGCTGACGCCTCCGATGGACTACAAAGATAATCCGATGAACTGCGTCTGCGCCAAGCATGTTCGCACCTCAACCAACAAGAACAAGTGCCCGATCTATGCAGTTTGCGTGAGTTTCCCTTATTTCTTCTGTCTCCAGTCGCAACCAGACACAATTGTACACATTTTAATGACATTTAATTATTTCTCATTCGTTTAAAATCACAATGGTCAAATACAAATCAATAATAACTGTTTTAATTTGTTCGATATTTATAATTTCAATTAATATTTTGGGATGAAAATAATATTAATAATAATAATAGTATTTCAGATTTTCTTTTGCTACTTTTCGAATTATAAACAGAAAAAATAAACAGATTAACTTAAATTAATAATTATTTTTAATAAAATATTCATTCGATTTTTTCCACAGAGTAATTTTTAGAATAATTTTTTAATTCTATAAACTAAAAAAGTCGATAGTTAATTAGAAAATTAGTGTTCTGTGTGTGATTGGAGATAGTAGAAACGAAACGATAACTATATGAGAGATCCTTTCACTAGTGGACCCCAGACGGCCGGCGACTCATCACCGGTGCCTCCAGTGGAGAATTCACGCTCTGGAATGGTTTAACGTTCAATTTTGAAACCATTCTCCAGGTGGGTTTTGTTTTTATTTCACAGACAAGAATCATTCGTACTTTACTCACTCTTATCGACATGGACCATTGAAATGATATCGAATTTATTGCCAAGGAAACAATATAAATAGGTCTTTATTTTCCCTTGAACATATGCTTTACGCTTTATCCTTTCATACTTTATCTCTTTCCAGCCATTCTGTGTTAATCATTTCCCGCTACTCAGCCCAATGTTCCTAAGGACTGAGTGCGAAAAATATTGCTGACTTTCAACCTCATTAACTCCAACACACATTACAAAACACTAAAGAGGACTGTTGTTGGAATAAATCAAAATAAAATTCAGTTTCAAATGTCATTTTTCATGAATATGTCGTCAGGAACAGCAAGTCGCGAATTATTTATTCGTTTATTTCAAGAAAATCCACAATCAAGTCAGAAAACAATCGCCAGAAAGGCAATGGTTTGTCAGAAAACGGTTTCTGACGTTATTAAAAACTTCAATGAGAACTTGAAGGGTTCGGGAAGAAGAAAGGGTTTTTCGTGTACACAGAATGTGAAGAAAGTAAAGGCTCTGATAGAGAGAAATCCTCGTCTATCAAATCGTAAACTGGAGGTAAAGGCAAATTGTAGCGAAAAAACAGTGCGGAAAATTAAACAGCCTGTGGGTTTAAAAACGTATAAAGTTCAAACCGTACGAGACCGGAACGCTAACAAGAACGTAAAGGCGCAGCAGCGAGTCAGAAAGTTGAAATCTGGTTTTCTTACTTAGAAAAAAATACTGCATTATGGATGATGAGACTTATGTGCTCTGCGAGTTTTCCCAGCTACCCGGCAGGCTATATGTGGATTGGGAAATAGGAGTAAATGCTCTGTCACATCTGGCACAATAAACACAGAAGTCTATGTGAAGGAGTGCTTACAAAAGCGTTTATTGCCATTCATAAATCAGCACGGATGTTTTACTTTCTTTTGGTCGGATTTGGCATCGTGCCACTTTGGTAAGGCAGCCAAGAAGTGGTATGAAGACAATAAGGTCGATTTAGTGCAAAGAGAGGCAAACCCACCAAATTATCCAGAGCTTCGCCCAATTGAAAGATATTGGGCCCCGGTAAAAAGGCAATTAAAACAAACAAGAAAACAAAAATAATTGCGGATTTTAGGAAAAAGTGGAATAATGCAGTAAAAAACGTGACAGAAAGTACAATTGCAAGTCTAATGACAGGCATTCCGGAAAGCTCGCAGAATTCATTAAAAAATAAATAATCTTTCACACATTTTTCAAAACAGTCGGTATTGTTTCAATCAAAAATATGGTTGTGAAGATAGAAGATTTTAAAGTTAGTGATCCTCCCTTCGTATTAAGGTATTATCCATGAGGCTTTTTTCGAGGTTCTGAGACGCTTATGACTTCAAAAAGCAAAATCCCTCACCAAGATTAGAAACCTTGGATCATTGCGACTACTCCCTACAGCCATGACACTCAGTTTTGCACCTGGGCCTTCAAGAATTGGTTTGCTAGTCCAGTAACGATACATCGACTGCCAACCGTTCAAACAGCAAATGGCCCAGCTCAGGACGCTTTCGCCTAGGGAAGAGAGCTCCAGTTTCCCAGGGATACCACGAGGAGGTACGTCCAAACTGGCCTAGCACTCAGTCATCCCTGTTAAAGTTAGTAATATTTGTCGCACTCAGTCCTCAGAAGGGAATTAAATATTAATCTCTCTTTTTCAAAAAAATTGAACGCCATTTTTAACTTTTATTTTAGCAATTAATTTCGGTGAATTATCAAGTGGCATCTTCAGACCAGATTAACACTAGTTTTTCATTTTCAAATGCCATTAAGGTTCTATTTGAAAACGCCTTACTGAGAGGTTGAGTGTGAAGCTTGAATATTAATTTCAGGATATATCGATCGTATTAATAAGGCCTCACATGCCACCAGTGCATAGAGTTTCCTTTTACATTTAAATTATGTTCAGTAATATTGCTTCAATTATCCAATCAGCAGTGTGGGGACTGACGGTTGAACATTTCGCGAATTTTATGACTGAAATAATTTAAATACAAAATTTTAATTGAAATAGAATAACAAATGCGAATATAAATTCATATTTAAATTAGGATGAACAACTCAAGTGTAATTTTACAAATGGTGAAACGGAATAAAATTTTGGTGTTACGATCTGAACTTGTGAATTCGAACATAATATTAGGGTGAACCAAAAGTCTTTTCGTATTTTTTATTAAAAATTTAAACATAAATTTACAACAAATAAAAAACATTTAAGTTTCAAAGTAAAGGCCATTTGAATCTATAGCTTGAACCCATCTATGGGCAAGTTGTGCGATCCCGCTGCGGTACCAATCCTTGTTCTTAGAAGCGAAGAACTGGTGACACCCGTTTTAGACCTCGTCCCGATTATTGAAGTTGCGACCACGAAGAAAGTGTGCCATAGAGCGGAAAAGGTGATAGTCGGATGGCGCAAGATCCGGACTATACGCTGGGTGTGGAAGAAGTTCAAAGGCGTCGAGATTTTTGAATTTTTCCTTTGTTTGTTTGGCGGGGTTCGGTTTTGCATTGTCCTGTTGTAGAAGAACTCGTTTTCGATTGACCAAAGCGGGGTATTTCTCGCCAAGTGCCGCATACATTCCATCAAGTTGGGCGTAGTAAAGGTCAGCGTCGATGGTACGACCATTTGGAACCAGTTCGAAGTGAATCACGCCTTCGAAATTCCACCAAACACACAAGAGTGCCTTCCTTGAGAAACGATCTCGTTTCGCTACCGGTTTCGCCATTTGTCCGAGGTCCAACCATTGATTTTGTTGGTCTGGATTACTGAAGTAAACCCACTTTTCATCGCAAGTTACAATTCGACGATGAAACGGTCATCGCGCGGATTTTCAAGCAATTTTTGACAAGTTTCGAAACGCTTTTCGGCTTGAATTTGTGTTAATTCATGAGGCACTTCTCGACATCGTCTATTGACCTTGCCAAGAGCGTGAAGGTGTCGTATAATGGATGTTTGAGGAATATCGAGTTCGGCCGATAATCTGCGAGTACTTATTGACGGATTTATCTCGACGGCTTCACGAATTGCTCCGGGATCTACGGTGATAGGTCGGCCTGAACGTGCATTGTCTCCGAGATCAATGTCGCCTTCGTTGAACCTTTTGAACCAATTTTGTGCAGTACGATTTGAGACCTCATTATCGCCTTCAACTTCGCATATCTTCTTTGTTGCTGCAGTTGTGTTTAATCCCTGTTTCCAGTAATGGCGTAAAAGAACACGAATTTCAAAATTTTCCATGATTTTTCTAAAAGACAATAAAAATTATATTAACGACTAATTATAATTTTTAATATATATTGTGATAGAGCAGTTCAAGAGCTTTAAAAACATATAACACATGTATGAGAAATATCTTTATTTGGTAATAAGAAACAATTGAACAAAAGGTGTAGAAAATACGATAAGACTTTTGGTTCACCCTAATAATTACAATTGACAACATATTACTATTATTTTCTTGATTTATATCATTCACAATTCATTGAGTCGTTTATTATTTTATCTAATTTTTAATTAATGACTTTGGCCACGCATTCTAATTTGATAAATTTGTTGATTTATATAGGCTTTCAAGAGTTTTTACATTTTTGATGAGAGACCATGAACATTACACATATTACACATTTAATCTTGTTGCTATTGTACTAAAAAAAATAATATACCAAGAGTTATGCACAATTGTGTCAGTTTTATTTCTGTACATTCTAGTTGTATAACAATCAGATTTTTTGCTGATCAATAGGTCTTCAAATGGTGGAATAATCTGTATTTCTTCTTCTAATGTGAATTTGTAGTCAATGGCCGTAAATGGGTACTTCGGATCTCGTACGATCTCCGAAGTTAAGTAACCAACGGCCGTGTTAGTACTTATTTGGTGACCGATAGGGAAATCGTGGGACCATTGACATTGGTCAGGTCAGGCAAGCTGCCTGCTACAGGTACCATGTAAACCTGTAACACTTGTCCCATGGTCGAATAGTGTGCGACTAAACCGGCTCCATCACCCAATGAAACCTGGGTGAAGATTGTGTGTGGACTCCAAGCAGGATGAAAAACAAAACCTAGTAAAGGGCGAATGAGACTTGCCTACTGGGACACTCAAAAAATATGCAAAGCCAAGTCATAATGCTTGTGCATAATTACTACGGTACCAAAAAATGTGAATTTTATATTTGAATGTATCGAAATCATAATTTACATACCTTGTATAAACAAGTGGCTTATTACCTCTACATTAAACATTTTATTATAGATCCTTTAAGTCGATCGCTTAATCAGCACTTATCATAATATGTAACCTAAGACTAATGTTAATTTGGTCTGAAAATGGCATTTGTTAATCCGCCGAATTTAATTACTAAAATAAAAGTTGAAAAAATGGTGTTCAATATTTTTTTAATGATTTCTTGCTGAACGGTTTTATGTTTAAAAGAAACATTGTTCTCCAATGAAATTAATGCAGTTATGCCTGCGATCGAATCATCAAACACAGTCAACAGAAAATCCTCAAATATTAGTTAAAAATATCTAAAAAGAGAAGAAAAACAATCTGTGATATGTGGAGTTGATTTTGCCAGTTTTCTGTTGTGAATCATTCAAAAAAGTATTTCTCTGTTGTCATCGAATATGTCTCGTTTTCTTCTTGCGATTCCATTTCTCTCAACGCTCCGAGATTCATACGGTTTTCAATTAAAAATCCATTATCGAAAGACAGTTATTGTAAAGTACTAAAGATCATGTCTTTGATAGCTCCATAATGTCAGTGGAAACGATTACCAGTAATTATAGGCGCACGACACACATATCCGTGCCATGAAATGGTCCAATAACGAGGAGTGGCTTGTTTCAGCAGACGACAGTGGTTTCGTTAAATATTGGCAGGCCAATATGAATGATGTTAACGTGTTTCAGGCTCACAAGGATTCTGTGAGAGGCGTCAGGTTATTATTTTTAATATTATTAGTTTATTTATTCCATAATATATTTTATAATGATATTATATATGTAAAATGTATGATTATATAATTTATTACGTTAAATTAATCGAAAACATATGGAATCTATTTTTAAAGCAAAAAATAATCTTTCACCGTAGTCTTACTCCTTTCAGTTTGTGTGGGAACGTTCATCAGTATACGCGTAATGGGTGCAATATCACATACATTGAGCACACTGCCCGTCATCTATGCAAGAGCCCAAAAACTCCATAGTAGGAGTAAGAGTAATTTTGCTGAGCATAGAAACATTTATAAAATGTAACTTGAGTATATAGGATTTCAAAAGTCTGTGCAAGCATTTATATTATCTAAAAATATATTTTGAAATGGATTTCCTTTTTAAATTTTCAGTTATTATTTTACAAATTAAATTTTTGATATATCGAAAATTTAATTCTAATATCGTTTAAAATTCGTTATTTTTCAATACATCTGTTTTCCATATTCAGAATGTCCTAGAATATAAATACAGTTTTGATATTTCAAAAATTTGAAGTTAATTGGAAATCAATGAGGCTTTTAAATAATAGCTTTTAAGCGCAGAAGACCAGGGAGCAATCCGTTTGACAATAAAAATTAATTCATTTTATAGAAATATTTTTGTATATTATTTATACAAATTCTTATCGATAGCACACAAAAAAGTTTAATATTTTGAAAATATAATTTGATCAGAGCTTTTTTTATAATTATTGGACAAGTATTGGACATTTATACATCATCATCAGCAATTTTAATACAATTTTAATGGATACATTAACTTTAAAAGGTATAATGTATATATATATATAATTTTATATTTTTGATTATTTTATAATTATTTATTATTTTGGGTATAATTGTTGATGGATCCCAACCATTTTAAGACTATAGATTAATGAAAAAAATAATTTTTTTCAGTAAATATTTTATAATTTTTAAATAAATTATTTTCATTTACTTCTAGAAAATTATTTTAAAGTTTTAAATATGATATATTATTGTCGGAATCGTTTCTGTGTGTCATTGATTAGAATTTGTATAAATAATGTACAAAAAATATTTATACAAAATGATTAAATTTTCATTAGATACTTAACAGACAGAGGCCAAACGTAGTGTGCCGGAAGACCAAACTGTATTTTAAAGTTTCCCTTTTTCTCTATTGATAATGACAAAAAAGTGAATTTGCATTTTTAAAAAAGACCGGGAAGTAAATATGACAGTAAATAGGTCAATATGAATTTATTTGACTCATTATTATAAGTCGATTCGACAAAAGCCATAGATTTTAGAGAAAATAATACAATTTAGGAAGACAAAAAATATTCATGAAAAATACCGAGACTAATGGGGATTATACTAGAATCGGAAATTCTGTAGATGACATGAGCAGATTCAAGGGAGGGTCAGTAAATGGGTTGATTATTCTCCGGCAATTAGATTAATTCTCAAGAAAAAACTTTTTGTAATGGCCTAGATATTTTATAAATGTTATAGACGCCTCTACCTCATGATAAATATTGTAAAAAAAGCATAGAAATAATGATTTTTCTAAAATCGTACTTATGAAGACGTAAGTATAAAAATTATCAAATTTTCACAAGTAACAGGAAATAACAACTAAGAAAATTTCTATTCATATTGAATTGTATTAGGTTTTAAAATAAAGTTATCGGAAAAGTCACATACCATCAAGGTTTTTACAAAAGCACCGAGGAGAATCAATAATAATTTACTTTTTTTTATTATAAGTGTGAGAAACAAACAGTACATTAAATTGATATTAATGTTCTAAAGAAATAGAATATGACACTCAAACCGCTCTATAGCTCACGAAAATTCAACCTGAGCAATTTGTTGAGCTAGAACAATCAGTAAACAATACCAATGTTTGCCATTTGGTCAAACAATCTTCGAAGAATCTGTCTGATCTAAGAGATAAGGAACACAGAAAACAGCCCTTTGTTAAATCAGTTAGACAAATACAAGGCGAAATACAAAGCAGTCCAAATATTCTCTGAATGGATACGTAATTTTCTTCTGTGTAATCCTTTCAGATATGTTGCTCATCAATCTTTTCCAATTCCTTTTAACATCGAATAAGAATGCATATCTATCACATAATTGCGTGAAATAACTTTTTATCCATTTTAACGTATTCGTCTCATTTCGACTACCGTATTTTATTGAATAATCTCAATAATAATTGTAGCTACCCACACAGAGTCCGTTTATTGAGTCTAGTTAATTTATTATAAAATTTATGAGTCTCGATATAATAAACGTCGATAAAACAGAATCCTCGATAATTCAAATTATTTTTAAGAGATGGTTGGCCGACCATTAATCTGTATAGAAATATTTTTCGATACATCGAAGTTTATAACTGTTTGATTGAAAGTTTTGTCTTGATATTACGAAGTCATAGTAGGCATATGATATACTCTAAAATTTCCAATAATCCCCCTGTGGGATTATTAGAAATTTTTAAAAATCAAAAATATTTTAGCAAATCAAATTTATTCATCAATTTATGAGTAGCTAGATCAATTATTTAATAGTCCTCAGTATCAAGAACTTGATGATTTATACAAGCACAGTATTTTGTGAATAAAAACATGAGTTAAAACTTTTTATAATCAGTTCTTTTGAAGAAGTATCTCAAGCAATTTAACCAATTTTGAAATCAGCTTCAAGCACCCGATTTTAAATTTGTATTTAAAATATTTTCAGCATGGGGAATTATTAGAAGTGTGGGATTATTCTCAAGAAAAAATTTGATCATAAAAAAAGCTGTACTTGGGGATTATTAGAAGTTTTATGATGCTTTTAAAATATAAATTTTAAAAACTTTTTCATCTAACACAAACATCAGGAAAAAAAGAATTAAAATGTGACGTAAAATTGTAAAAAAAATTAATCAGAGCAAACAATTTAATAGACATTTTGTATTTCTGGAATATCTGGTGGAATCCACGATCATAATGGAGATCGATTTTCGATTTAACGAACTTATTTGTCGGTTCCTTGAAATTCGTTATATCAAGACTCGACTGTATTTTATTTTTTCTATTATTATCGGGATGATATATCTTATAATTAACGATTTTGTATTGATTACCGGGGATTTTACTTTCAGTTTCTGTCCGTCTGATAAGAAATTCGTTACGTGTAGTAACGACAACACGGTTCGCATATGGGACTTCCATACATACAAGGAGGAGCGCGTGCTGAGAGGTGGGTTCCCGGAACAATATGTCTCATTGTTTTCCCGGATTTGTTTTTCGTGATACATGACATCATGTCTCCTCGTTCAGGTCACGGTGGGGAGGTGCGGTGCGTGGCCTGGCACCCCACCAAGTCGCTGCTGTTATCGGGCAGCAAGGACAGCCAACAGCCTCTCAAACTCTGGGATCCAAAAGCCGGTGAATGCATATCCACAATGTAGTTATTTTTTCTGTATAATTGTTCTCAGCGACACATTGTTCCCACATTCCCCTCCTCTTTAATTTATCGAAAATCGCGTGGGGTAATAAGTAAATTAACAATTTTAAAGCAGTAAAATAAAACGAGTACCGCGATTGTTTCTTTTAGGGAATATTAATCAATCGACACGTCTGTGACGCAAGTGCGGTACAATAGTCTCTATTGATAAAATAATGTCTTATAAATGTCGAAATTTTTGAGTGAAACTTAACACATATTTAATGATCGTTCATGGCACTTGATAATTTATTCTTTATTGTGATTCATTTGGATTCTAGAACCGGGTTAGTGTTTCGTTCTTGGCTCCCGGATGCGCTATTCAATTATCAGGTCACTGCAAGATGTCTTGGCTTTCTGTAAGCAAAGTTATTGAAAATGTACGAGAGACTGCTCCTCGAAGTGATATGCGCCATCTTACAATTTCTCAGTAGATATCTCGCAATTGATATTGTTCGGGAACTCTTAATTTTCCGTTTTTTTCCATTTTGGGATCTTAAAAAGTTTTTTCGATCAAATTTTCACATCATTATTTATTGTCATCGAGTATAAATGTGCAAAGATTGGAGAATATTGAGTAGAAGGCCTTCAAAAACAGGTTTATAAATTCCATTGATACATATATATATATATATATATATAGCCGTTTCATTTTAAATTGAGAATTTATCATTTTAAATTGAGAATTTATCATTTTAAATTGAGATTTCATTTTAAATTGAGATTTTTTCAATTTAAATTGTGAATTTATCATTTTAAATTGAGATTTTTTCATTTTAAATTGAGATTTTTTCAATTTAAATTGAGAATTTATCATTTTAAATTGAGATTTTTTCATTTTAAATTGAGATTTTTTCAATTTAAATTGAGAATTTATCATTTTAAATTGAGATTTTTTCA
>MQRK01227430.1:24986-35601 GCA_001938485.1 Girardia tigrina
AATTGAGATTTTTTCATTTTAAATTGAGATTTTTTCAATTTAAATTGAGAATTTATCATTTTAAATTGAGATTTTTTCAATTTAAATTGAGAATTTATCATTTTAAATTGAGATTTTTTTCATTTTAAATTGAGATTTTTTCAATTTAAATTGAGAATTTATCATTTTAAATTGAGATTTTTTCATTTTAAATTGAGATTTTTTCAATTTAAATTGAGAATTTATCATTTTAAATTGAGATTTTTTCAATTTAAATTGAAATTTTTTCATTTTAAATTGAGATTATTTCAATTTAAATTGAGATTTTTTCATTTTAATTTGAAATTTTTCATTTTAAATTGAGATTATTTCAATTTAAATTGTGATTTTTATTTTGATTTTCTATTAAGATGGAATATTTTGATTTAAATTCGGATTTTTCTGAAATCATTTTTATAATTTTTATGATGATAATTTTGTCAATTTTATCGTTTTTGTGCATATTGTTAAATTCTATTTTTATTTTACAGTGAATATATATATACAAATATTGCTATTGAGTATATTCTTTATTCATGTGCACCCCATACAATCTCACGAGTATCGTCTAAATGATAATTGCTGAATTAAAATATATCGTATATGTTTTACGTTTACACAATTTAATGTATACTTTATTAGTTTTATACAATTATTGTAATTAATATTATAAAATAATAATTATATTTTAATATTTTAAATGTATTTACTTGCATATATTTTCATTATTTTTAAATCAAAATTATATTTAATTTGAAAGATTTTTCAACAACGATTAGTTTGAAGCAAAAAATATTAAAGTAATTGAAATAAAGTAAACGAAATTCACAAACAAAAATATATTTATTCATCATACATTACAGAACCTCCAATGCAATATCAGTTACATGTTTAAAATACTTGTAACATTGTTCTTCGGTAATCACAGATTGAAATTGGTTAATGAGGCCTAATAAAGCAGTTTCACAATCAGGTTCTCCCCGTTTTACCAAATTCTTCCATTGTGAAAACAAAATTTCTATGGGATTAAAGAAAGGACTGTAAGCTGGCGAAAATACTAATTCATGCCCAGATTTTCACTACATATGTTAAATTGACCATTGTAAGTAATACATACACACTTAGACTTTTAAGTAATCGTTGTTTAATGTTTTAGTTTTGGTGTATTTATATATTTTTTTAGTTTAAACATATAAAATAGTATGTATACTGGGTATATATGGGTACTGAAATTACTTATTACTTATGCAATACAATATACTGGTAATAAAAACTGTTTACATTACTATTATTATTTAATTATTTAAAAAATTAGAAATTAAATTTGAAAAATATCTTTCAAATTAAATATAATTTTGATTTAAAAATAATGAAAATATATGCAAGTAAATACATTTAAAATATTAAAATATAATTATTATTTTATAATATTAATTACAATAATTGTATAAAACAAATAAAGTATACATTACATTGTGTAAACATAAAACATATACGATATATTTTAATTCAGCAATTATCATTTAGACGATACTCGTTCTTGTGAGATTGTATGTGTAAAGAATAAAGAATAACACATGAATAAAGAATATACTCAATAACAATATTTATATATATATATATATATATATATATATATATATATTAACTGTAAAATAAAAATAGAATTTACCAATATACACAAAAACGATAAAATTGACAAAATTATCATCATAAAAATTATAAAAATGATTTCAGAAAAAACCGCATTTAAATAAAAATATTCCATCTTAATAGAAAATCAAAATAAAAATCTCAATTTAAAATGAAAAAATCGCAATTTAAAATGAAACGGCTATATATACCTGTATATTTTCTCCAATCTTTGCACACTCAGACGATTGGCTCATCACCAGGTTGATAATTAGTTCACCTGGTTACAAATGCAAAAGCATGAATTCACACTAATCGATCATATTCAATAAGCTGGTTGAGACTGCCGATTGAACATTGATTTTAGGGCACGTGACCTAATTAACAATGCTTGACATAACACTCCGGATAACTATCGAATAGCTTTTGGAATCTTGAAATCATCGATTGTAATATCACATTTACATTTGTCTATATTATGTAATATTACTCTCACTCTCTTATCGACCGTGTTCTTGAATCCGTTTACAGAGATAATAAAAGAATTGAGATTATTCGTGAGTATTTTGTTGTGAGTCTAAATGGAACTTTTATTGATAATTCAGTTGAATGAATAAATGTCTCGATGATCTGTTAATTTCGGTTGATTGGACGATTTAGAAAATATATTTTGATATCGATGAACTTTGTTTTCATAGTACTCCTCATTCGGGCTATCTTAAATACTTTCGTAAATTATTTCTCTACAAATATCGTTTCGGTGTAAGTTTCAAGAGTCGTGTAAACTGAAAAAGATTTATCGTACATGTTAGGTGTTTTCGCAAAACCAAATATATTTTATGAATTGTAGGCTTTAGTACGTTTGTTTTGAGGCAATAAAAATACTATGATTACTGAGGTAGAAGGGCTTTATGAGCTTGAAATGAGCTATTTAACCTTATGCGGCTCACATGGCGTTAAAAACTGCATTATTTTTCTGTTAAAAACTTTATTTGAATGTATTTAATAACAAATTACAACTAGAGAAGTAAAATAACTACTGTCTTTAAAGTTCGCGCTCGCAATCAACTCAATGTGACACGATAAAACTTTCTTTTGACCTTAGTCGTTGGGCCGTGGGTACACCCAATTATACACAAGCCTTCGCCACATCTTTTTATTTGTAGCTTCTTTTCTCAGACATTCCATACTCAATCCAGTCCATTCTTTTAAATCGTGCATCCATAGCCTCTTTGGTCTTTCTCCTTCCACTCTTTCCTCAATCATAACCTTTGCTAATGCTTGTTTTCTTATTTGATGACCGTAGAATTTCAGATTCCTTCTCTTGATGATCTCTTCTATTGATTCCGGTCTTTTACCTGTATTTCTGTCACTCTCCTCCAAACAAAGTCATTTATCTTCTTTTCTTTCCACGTGATCTTCAGCATTCTCCTGTAGCACTGACGCTTTTAAGTCTATCCATACTCTTCTGATTTATTCTCCAACTCTCGCATCCATAGAGGAGTGTTGCCCAGACAATAGCCTTAGTGATCTTTATTCTGCACTTGAGATGGATTTCTTTGAGGTTAAAAACTGTGCTAAGCTTAATCATTGCGCTTGTTGATATATCAATCCGGTTTCTGGTTTCTTCTTCGCTTCCCCCATTCTCTGTGATAGTAGAGCCTAAATATTTGAAACTCCTTACTTGTTCCAGCCTCTCCCCTTCAATGAAAATCTCCTGTTTAACCTCGTTGTTATGGTTTCCTGAAACCATTATTTTGCTTTTTTGTCTGTTGATTTCCATTCCGAAATTGTTTGACGTTTTGTGTAATCTGTTCGTGAGTTCCTGAATCTCTGCCTCATCTTTGCCGATTAGGTCAATGTCATCAGCAAATCGTAGGTTGGTTATTCTTGTTCCTCCGCAGCTTATTCCAACATCGTCTAGATCTTCTATTGCTTCCATAACAATTCTCTCAAGAAAAAGGTTGAACAGTGTTGTTGAAAGAATGCAACCTTGTCTTACTCCTACTGATGATTTAAACCAGCCGCTAAATTGCTCACTTGTCAACACTTTTGTCTTTGTATCTTCGTAAAGGCTCTTAATAACGCTTTTGTCGACATCTGCTTTAAAGTTGTATAATTCGCAACAGTAATCTTTCCACCTTTGAGCAATCTCTCTACTTTTTGTAAGTACGTTTCGATCTTGATCTTCAATTACAGTTATTTGTCTTCTTCCTGGCTCGGTCAGTTTCTTAATTGTCTTGAATACACGATAAAACAACAGTTCATAATTCCAGTTTATTCATCGTCATAATACGCCCCCGTGATCTCATCATCAGGCATTTCGTAATCACTGAACCTTTAGGGCGGACGTCGAGCCCTCAGCGGTCTGACTGGTGAATGAACGATCTGCGCCGGTGGGATCATATCCTCATCTGCTTGTTCTCCGGTCGTGTCCCCACTTCTCGAAGTCGAATGTGCACGTGTCTTGGGATTCCATCCACTTCAACTGATGTTGCAGAGTTTACTCGCGAAACGACCCCTCGGCACCAACGAGTAATGCATGGCTTGATTTACGTAGACCAGGCGCAAAATCCTTTCCGTTATGCCGCCTGGCACTCAATTTCGCCATCGGGAAGCGCCATTCGTACATATAAATCCCGTTACTAGGCACTGATTTATCGCTCGTCCCGTGTTTAGGTGTTACATTGTAGTCCGCCAGACAGCCGTTAGTAGACATTTTTGCGAGTACTTCCACCAGTGTGCAGTAACTCTAGTCAAATTTATTCTCGGCTGATTTCACTAACGATATGTTCAACTCGACTTCACATTCTTGTATTACTTGCTCCAACAAAAACAAACGTCTTTTTACCAATGCTTCGGAAAGTCCGTGCACCCATTTATCACCCGTGACAACAGATTTCACCCACGAACATACTGTAGCCGAATCACACAATATCTCAATTTCCTTCACATCCCATGCTAATGCCACGTTCACCCCGTTCAACACTGCCTCTAATTCCGCTAAATTTATATGGCAGATATCGTCTTTTTTCCGCAACCAACAATTATCTTCCACGATTGAGTGGTTTAGCTCCAAACATATCCCAGTAGTCAAATCATCATTGGAGACATTTCAACATTGTAGCAATTCATCATTATAGTAGTTCATCACCATAACTTTTCATTTTGTCCATGTTTTCTTTATTTTAAATATATTTAACACTTACTTTTTACTGTAAATACTGTTGTTGTTTTGCGTGTTTTCAAATAAAGTTTGTTTTGTTTGTAATTTGTCTTTGTGTTTCACTGTAATGAATTGTGTTGTAGGATAATGAATAAGTGAAATAAAGAAAAAAACAAAAAAGAACCTGATTGTGAGACTAGGATATTTACTTGGCCAACAGGATAAGTAACGAAAATTGTGGAAACCAATATGCCCTTTAATTTAATTATCTGTACAAATTTACTTTACATTTAAATCCTCTAAAATTTTTGTTCCATTAGTTGCACTGTTCAACCGAACTGCAAACTGCTGCAACATGTTGCCAAAATTGCTCAATATGTTACAATGCACTTTATACAATGACGGAAAATATCTATAAGTAATAAAAATAAGTACATGCATTTAACACAACAGTATTTACAGTAGCAAGTAAGTATTAATTATATTTAAAATAATAAAAAATGAAATGTCAATTTTCATTATAAACAAATTAACAAAAATCTATTAAAAGTATTGATACATTGAACAAGTTATTGAATAATAACGGTTACTCTAAGTCCATCATAGACAGACTCACTCGTGAGACTGTAGATAAAATAATCGAAAAAGAAAAAATCAATAATGAAGAAATTAATAGTTTAAACATTGAAAACTGCTTTACACCTGGGTATACTCTAAGCTTACCTTTCTCCGAGGGGTTTAAACACCTCAAGAATTCGATTTTGAAATCAACAAATAACATTTTAAATTTAAAAATTATTTCTCAATCATTTAAAGTTGAGAATGTTTTGCAATAAATCACATACTCCCTTAGGATTGTGTTCGGACATTGTTTATCAATACACATGTAATGGGTGCAATGCCACATATATCGGAGAGACTGCCCGCCATCTCTGCAAACGAGTCCAAGAACACAATCAAAAAAGGGGGAAAGAGTGATATTGCTGAGCATAAAAATGTGTAACTGTAATATGATCATAAATGATTTTAAGATTTTGTGCAAGCATTTCAAAAATTATTGGGAGAGTGTCATGTGAAGCATTGTTCATAAGATCATGTGATCCTAAAATCAATGTTCAAACAGCACTCTCGACTAATTTGTTAAGAGTTTTCGATTAGACTTACGTAAGTGATTACATAATCGTTCATTTCTTATATAAAAGCAATAAAAAAGAACATAATCAGTGATCTGATGATGACGGTTAAACCGTCGAAATATATTATCACGAAATATTTTCAAATGGCGTTTATTTGTTTATAATAAAAAATTGCTATCTTTTTTCAAGATTATTTGTAATCATTATCCTGGTGCGTTTAAGGCACTTAGAAGATATTTGAAAAAATGAAATGTTATGGTAATGAAATACTATAATGATGAATTGCTACAATGTGCCATGATGAAATGTCTCCAATGATGAGGTGTCTGATCACCTAATAAAATATATAAATACATTGACCGTTAAAACAATAATAGTCCAGCAGATACACAAAAGCAGGGGATTATATTCAAATGGAAACAGATAATACAGTTTAATAAACGTACAGATGTCACACGATCAGCGGAAAGTTAAACACAATTGGGTAAAGATTTTCGTGGTTTATGCGAAGAATAATTTGTTGGATCCATCTTGGTGAAGTCTTGGTTCACATTATATAAATTGATTGTGTTAACTTCATTTGAAAAAAAGATTTTAGCAAGAAGTGACGATTTTGTTGAGTTCTCTTTATATATATATATATATATATTGTTAATTTGAGCTTTCTAACAAGAAAACTTCGTTTTAGGCTTTAAAGTTTTTTACAAATGTTTCACTAAAAAGTTATCAAGTTCCGTAAGGTACATGAGAACCACTTCCCATAAAAGAAAAAACATCAATATTTTGGGGTTCCTTTTTCACTGGGGATGTATCGCAAATGATTACACCCTAAAACAGCTATAAATGCGAATTACAAACAGCATTTTTACTACACTGTGGAAAGTACTATAAATCTCATAAATTATGCTAATTTTTACTTATTAATTAAAGGAAATTAATTATCTACATTTTCTTAATAATTAATTCAGTGAATTCAGAATTTAATTATGTAAAATTAATAAATATTTTAAAAATTGTTAAAACGTTTTTTTAAAATTTTTAAAAAAGTTATTGTTTTATGATTACATTTTTATAAAATTAATTATGAAATTTTAATAGTAAATATGTCAAAATAATTAAAAATTTGAAAATTAATTTTTTAAAAAAATTTCAGTAATATTCCAATAAAAATCATGTAAAATTTGATAATTTTAACTTTAAAAATTAACTACATAAAAATTATTAAAATATTCGATTGGTACATAAAATCATAATTCATGTTTTTTGTAATTTTTCGATTCTTTGATTTCTTTAAAATATTTGACTATTTTTTAAAAGAAATTTTGTGCATTTATAATTTAAATAATTTAAGTTAAATAAATTATTTAATATTTAATTGGATATTACAAAGTTTTAATTATTATTTATTTTCTATAATATTTTTTAATTCAAAATAATTAAATTAAAATTAAATTTACTTAATTGAACAATATATAATTCATTTAAGTCTTTGTCAATATTTATTTCCCATTTTAATTTAACTTCCAAAATTTAACTGTGGTTATTAATTGATAATAAATTTAATTCAGAATTAACTGAATTAATTATCTGGAAAATTTTAGATACCGTATTACTTCCATTTAACGCCGCATCCTTATGCGATATTTTATAATAAACGCCACCTTTTTATGAATTTTTGTCTTTTTTTTTAAAAAACCATTCACTTGTCTTTGAAAATTATATTTGTGACGGAAAAAAATATATACCGTATTACTTCGAATCAGCATTTGAAATAAACACCGCGGCGTTAAATCGATGTAATACGGTAATTAATTTTTGAGACTTATAGTAACTGACACACAGTGTAGTAAAAATGCCGATCGTAATTTAGGTATTTACAGTTTTAAAATTTTGTCTATTTTGGGGATAAATCTTTCAAATATTTTTTCAAATATGACATGGTGCAAGCTATGATTTGCAACATGCTGCAAACCTTAAAAATTCTCTGCCACAAATTTTGTAAGTTGATAGGTAGACGTAGTGCAAAGTGCTAGATTACCTTCGATTATTTAGGATTACCTTCTTCATATTCTGTCTAACTTTAAATTCGATTAAAGAATATTTTTATCCTACATGAATTGAGACTCGACATCACAATTTCAAATGACTGCAAAAAGCTAATAAACAAACACATTTCATTGAAAATTTAACAGAGAATGTCATTCAATAATGTTTGATCTTCATAGAGATAGAGCACTGGATTCAATATATTAGTTTGTTGCAAAATGCAATGCAGGTTTATGAACCTTAACTTTAAAAAAATGTAATTCAGCACAGAATAAACTTTATTGATCTAAATAAAAAAAATATCAGAATCAATATATTTTTGCCAACGAGAAACAAGTTCTGGATGCGATGAAAGCGTCGTTTTGGTTTTTGAAGCATTTTTCGTGGATGAAGTTGTCCATATGCTGTAAAAAATGGTAGTCGGTGTGCGAGAGGTCCGGTGAGTAGGGTGGATGAGGCAGAGTTTCGTAGCCTTAATATATCGTTGTCAATCGTCGATGCCCGGCTGTCATAAGGTTCATCTTCCAGGCTGGTATTGCTAGAGCGAAACTTTTGATACCAGCGCTGTTGAAACTTCCCTTGTCCCAAACTTCGTTGATGCACAGAAAAAGCACGGAAGACACCAAGACGACGATTTTTTTGACTTTCGTTCAATTCTTGAGGCACAAATTTATCGAGCTTCTTTGACTTTCCAATTTGCTTTAAGTACCGAGCAACAGTTGTGCGTGGACCGGCTTCTACCAGCTCCTTCAATTCGTCATTGTGAATCATCGATGGGTGGCTGCCATGAGGCTCATCTTCCAGGCTCGTATTGCCGTGCATTCGTTGACACATCCCTTTGCACCAAACTTCTTTGATGTTTCGAGCGGTTTGAGCTGCACTACACCCCAACGAGAACTAGTAGAAGTAAATGTTGCGAAAATCACGTTTTGACATCTGCAAGTAAAATCGAAATTATTAACACAAGAAACATTATAATAATTTTTAGACAACTACCGTATTTTCGCGCACATAACCCACAGGTCATATGTCATTTTATCTACGCCCCACGCTATTCGCAGGGTATAAAAATAGGCGGTGTATCCTAAAAATAATTTACATGATAACAACTAACATTTCAGGATGATAAACAGCGGATAAAATGTGTTTTTACATACTCCAAATGAACCTGGCGATGAAAAAATTATGCGGGTTATATGCGCGAAAATACGGTAGATCTGAAAGAGTGTAAATTAAGCTTTCAAATGACTCACAACATCACACATTATATAAATAAAAAAACTGCATTCCTTTTGCCACAAACTAATATATTGAATCCAGTGCTCTATCTCTATGAAGATCAAACATTATTGAATGACATTCTCTGTTAAATTTTCAATGAAATTTGTTTGTTTATTAGCTTTTTTCGGTCATTTGACATTGTGATGTCGAGTCTAAATTCATGTAGGATAAAAATATTCTTTAATCGAATTTACAGTTAGACAGAATATGACGTCTACCTCGGCTTCTGGATTTCTCACAAAGCTAACCTGTAAGAACTGGTCTTAGTTGGTTTGTCGATAGTTGCTGAGTCCAACCCGACCCTTAGATCTTGCAAAAATCAACTCGCATCTGCGTCTGGGTCGGACGGCCTTCCCACACAACTCGTGACACCAACGTAAAAGTGGACCGGTTTTGCGGGTGAACCTTTGTGAGTGCCACAATAGGAGTCTGAAGACAGTCGAGGGACATGTGTGCTCGCAAGTGAGTGATCGGCGGAGCCCATGTTGTCAAATAATACTAAAGATAATATAATAATCCCGATTTTTTTGTGCTTTCTTGCTCATTTCTGCTATAGTTGTTGTGGTGTGAGACCGATTAATAACGGGTGACAATTGCAGGTACGTGCACAAGAGCACTTGCACCGACATCGGCATCAACAAGAACGGCAACTGGTTCCTGACGGCCAGCAAGGACCACTACATCAAGCTGTTCGACCTGCGGAACCTCAAATCAGAGATGCAGGTGTTCCGCGGCCACAAGAAGGACGTGATCCGAGTGGCGTGGCATCCTTACCACGAGACGCTGTTCGCGAGCGGCAGCGGGGACGGCGCGCTGCTCTATTGGCTCGTGGGCACCGACATGGAGGTGGGCGCGGTGGAGGACGCGCACGACAACATCATCTGGAGCCTGGACTGGCACCCCATGGGCCACATTCTCGCCAGCGGCTCCAACGACTTCGCCACCAAGTTCTGGACCCGCAACCGGCCCGGGGACGTGCTCAAGGACAATCTCCAGGAGGAGAAGCTGTCGTCGCTCAAGCAGGACGCGTCCCACCCCGTCCAGATCACCGACACGCTCGACCTGGACTCCGTTCTGAAACTGGCATCGGCCGCGACAACGGCGACCTCGGAATCGACCGAGAAGGTGTTCGATATCGACATCCATCGGATCAAGGCCGAGCTCGAGAAGTCCGATATTCCGGGACTGTCAGAGGGACTGAACGGCACGGTGCCGGATGGCGACTCTCTCTCGCTCGAGGACGACACCGAGGACCGAGAATCCAAGCTCAAGGGCGGCTCCGTCAGTCGCACGATCCCGAAGCAGTTCCAGAGCAATTGGGCCAATAAGAAATCGA
>MQRK01227438.1:0-10026 GCA_001938485.1 Girardia tigrina
TTATGATAACTTTCCGGCCTCTAATTTTTCACGCATCACTTTTGTTGAATGATAAATAAACGAATCGATTAAACTTGACACTGAAAAAATACATCTCATAAAAATTTATAGATAAAATTTACTAAGAATCAAATATTAATACTATAATAGAATTATGATTTTTGTCTGTCATTCTGTCAATTGTGAGGTTCCCGGAGTTCAGTAAAACAAATTTGATTATTTTTGTTTAATTATTGAAAAACGGAAACACTTCCGATCTACCCCCCCCCCAATAAAAATTAAGAAAAAAATCAATAGCTTAAATTTTTTTAAGACTTTTGACATCAATATAAAAATAATTTAATCATGCAATTAATTATGAATTATAAATTTGTGTGGGGGCAGATCGGAAGTCTTTCCGTTTTTCAAAACTTTATTTAACATGTTTCAGATTGTCCTCTTGGAGTCAAATATGCACCGTTTAGTTGTATAATTAGTTGCCATTTTGAAGGTAGCTTCATAATGCCTATCTCGTAGAAGTCTTGGTCCTTATTTGTGAAAAACTGTAGTAATCGATTTTCACAATCTTCTATTGATCCCAATTTCTTATCACTCAGGAAATTTTGCAATGCTAGAAAAAGGTGGTAATCGCTTGGTGCCAGGTCCGGACTATATGGTGGATGCATTAAAACTTCCCAACCAAGCTCCCTGAGTTTCTGGCGAGTCACTACAGACGTATGTCACTACAGACATCCATTACATGTATAAACGACATACATAAACGAGATCCGAACACAATCCTGATAGTATGAAAGATTTATTGCCAAACATACTTTCGATTTTTTGGGTGCATGATGTAAAATTTTTAAAATTTATTACAATCTTTAGTGCTTATAATAGAATTTTTAATGTTCATGTGCCGAAATACAGTAACTTTTTTTGTTTCGGATGAAAATAGTTATTTTTACTTGTTTTTTTATAATGGCTTTTTCTATTCCAAACAGTTTGTTTATCAAGTATTCTCTGATTTAAAAGAATAAAATATACAAGTGACCCGAACCATAACATTTTACCAAGAATCCAACACGAGTTCTATTACACAACACTTCAAACCCTGATACTTTTTGAAAAAAGAATTTGCAACAAAGTCTCTTTCTGAATAAATATCCAGGATTGAATTTCTATCTCGACTTTCTTTCAACTACAAGAACTATACCGCAGCACTGTGAGGATAAAACAGACAGCTCCGCTTTCCATTCATTGCGATCATCATGCGAGAGCTGGTTGTCTATGCTGAGGAGCTTATGCGTTGAGATGAAATGTTCAAGTTGTATAAAAAAAACAAGCCTCTCTGAAGAATGATGTGAGGCGTGAGTGTTACCGAAGACGATATTATTTTAAAAAGTACGCTGCAGCAGCGCTAAGGGAAAGTTTCCAACTTCAATGTGGGTAAAGCATTTCCAAGACTCTCGATAATTGGCTATTACTCAGCACAGTCATCTGCAAAGCGCTGGATTTCTTCTGGAAACAAATTTCGTGTTGTTATCCATCATGTCATGACAAATGATTCATGTTCTACTGTTTATAAAACAGTGTTGGACTACTTCTTGATCCACATCAAACCGCTCTCCAAGATAATTCTGCGCCTATTGTACAATTTCGAGGGCACTGCATCATGATTTCTTGTGGTTAGCACATTAATGTAAATAGCTCTTAAGTAGAGTCTTGGTTTTCTGAAGGCTATAGTTTCTCTTTCTACTAGGATAAGGGGCCCTTGATAAAAGGTCTCATTTACGAAGTGCGGAATCCGTATTGCTTATTACTTCTGATAGAATCAGGTTTTAAAGCTGTATCTGCTGCTATCCACTTGTACTGCGTAATGCAATATTTATGAGGAAGGTTAAAAATCATGAAATATTTTCAAAACATCACCCATAAAACGGGTAAGCCACACTTGTTGCGATTTATATGCCAATGTCTTCAAAAATCCCCGTGCTGTTGGTCTCGCTGTTTTCGATTTGTCTTCCGATCTAAAAATTTTCAAACTTCCTAGCAACACTAAAGATTCTATTCTGGACTTTAAAAGGTTGAGTACTCCGTAAATCGAACTTTGTAATGAACAGGGAAATGTTTTGCCCTCGGCTGAAATTGATGCATTAATATCGTTGACTTTTTAGATGTCCTGAAGACGATAGCTAGAGACTAAGCATTTGTAATTCAGATACGCAGCTCCGAAATGCCTCCTTCAATGCTTTTAATAGCTAGATCACTTCTGTGATGAGCACACCAGAACGTCAATAGATCACGATACAACTAGTTCTTCAAAAGCTTCCAGAGCCCTCTTGTTGATCCTGTATTAGCGCTTTCACCAAGTTGTAACATCAATTAGCTTGGAAGTTGGTGTGACCATGGTGAGTGACTTCCAGCAGTTCCAGCGTTCCAATCTGTTGAAGTTTGTTAATGGTTATGAAGGTGTTCTTTACTTCACGCTATTTTGTTACTATTCTCGCAGAGACGTACTTGTAATCCATCATTTGCACATTGACGCTGCTTTCAACTTGTACTGCATAATGCAATGTTGATGAGGAAGGTTGAAATTCCTCCAATGGATAATTCATTCAATTCTCGCAAAGACTGTTAATAATTTTGGACTTGTTTACTTGAGCTAGAGACCTTGATGGCCAGCTTTTGGGCGTAAGATAACCTATCAGACTGTTATTATAAACGTCTACGGCGAGTGAGATAAGAAACTCCACAACTTCGGTACGGTATTTTTGCAAACATTTCTGCCAAGAGTGATGAAAGTACTGGATTTCCCACTGCAATTCTAAATCTTCATGTCGCACTGTTTCCTCGTGGGCGATTGAGTCAAGATGATCAATGACAGCCTTCACTTTTACAATTGTATCTGCACGGCAGCCATGAGTCAAGTAAACAGCACCATTGCAAGCAAACTTACAAGCTACACTCTCAAACATTTCATACGTTCTACATTTCACATATTGTCTTTTAAGCTTCCCTTCAGTTGGTGCAAACATATATGCTTCCAAGCGGTCACTACTATTTTTTACTTACCATTGTACAATCACTTTTCTCTTTTACCAATCCGTAGTATCTTAAGAACTGATAATGCATTCTTCTGTTGCGAAGGAGCAAAGACGTAAATTTGTGGTTGAATCTTCTGCTGGAACAGTGATGGTTAAATCTTCTGCTGTTTCAAAAGCATCAGGTTAAGGTGACAAGAAATAGATAGGTAGTTTTAAAGATGGATTAGGATTTTTTATTATTTCTAAATTGTCTCCCCAATCTATCACTTTGGCCTTGGACTGAAGGGGGGGGGGAATTGCCCCGCAGTCAATATGTTAAAAAAGTCCCTGTCTGAAATCCTTCTTAGTAAGTAACAATTAAAACATACAATTTCTACATTTTTGTTTTCAGTATTGCAAGATTGATTGTGATCTTCAGAATCTGTTTGAGTATTGATTTTGAGTATCCTTTATCCTATATTAATTTTGTTAATTTATTAGACTGTCATTACCGATGATATGAATGAAAAATAAAACCTTCAATTATATTATGACAAAATTTAGGTTCACATAACTGTTCAGCGCTGTATACATAAAAATTTGTTGTATATACGTATGAAAAAAATTAATTATTTTCTTAATACGATGAAGGCTTTAAATAGACAACTGAAATTATTTTCGTCTTAAAGAAAAGAATTGGATATCTGTTTTGCATTGATGAAAGGATTATTCCTTCTTTTCTTTCCTTTATTTTTTTATTTTATTTATTTATTTATTTTATTTTATTTTATTTTTTTATTTTTTTCCTTCTTTCCTTCTTATTCTTTCTTAGGATTATTCCAGTAACACGACTGCTTGAATAATGAAGGTGTTCGAAAAATTCAAGAAAAGATCTTAGGAAAAATGGTTACTGTGAGACCAAGATTTACAAAAAAACTTTATATGTAATAAAAGATGTAATTGCAGCCTAAATAAATTAACAACATTATTATGTAATATCTCAAAGTAAAATCTATATATAGATTATGAAAAGAAGACGACATGTTTCTAGATAATACTCTATGATCAGTTCAATCCACCTCATGTATTAAACAGACACATTATACGGGAACAAATAATCATTTAATCAATAAATCATTGGATTAAGTTGAATCTATTTCACTTTTCTTAAAAATTAAGAAAAAAATACATCAAGTGCGATCAATTCAATTATTGTAAACTAACGATTGGCAGATATCAATTGTCATTTGATGAAACCGTATATTTACTCTATAGTTACGTACTTTACAAGGTAATGGATGCATATGACAAAGATAGCAATTGACAGCCATCCAAAGGCTAATATTTGAGAAGAAACTTCTCACACTCAATGCAGTCCACTTAATTTTAGCCTTCACATCAAACTCAAAACAATCTGAAATATCATCGATGCAAATTGACTGAAATGTCCTACCAAATGGCAATCTGAGAGAACAGTGTGTTCTCTCAACTGTACCAGGTTTGAGACTGGTGATACCCAGCATAATAACACATTCGACCAGTACAACACATTTTCTTTTGAATTTCTTCGTTTTTTTCAATTGCTTTTATTTTGCCAAGCGACATTTTGTCGAAAGAAATTTTGACTAGATAAAAAAAATTTTATTCCATTTTAAATTAAGACATTTAATTCGAAGGACATTTTGTCATAATTTAATGGGAATAATATTTTTTATATCTAGGCAAAATGTATTTCGGCCAATCGGGGTTGAACCTAGGAATTTACCATTTCATGGTTTCTTTGCATAACTTAACAACATGATTACATAACTGTTTCTAATTAATGATTTCTTTTTTTGATGCTGTATGCTTTTGCAGCATGTATTGGTTACGGAATCATGTTAAGTTATGCAAACAAACCATGAATGGGTAAATTGTTATCAGATGTTTGAGGGTTTTGTGCGTCGGAACATCTGGTTGAAAAAATTATTGCAGAATACTGATAGAAGTAAAGGTAGTCTCAAGATTGTTTAAATCATATCCAAAGTTGAAAAGCTTCTCTCAAATAAATTGAAAGAAATTTGCGGATTTCAGGCTAATCTAGTATAAGCTATTAATATTCAATTATAAATATCACAAATCTTTGAGTACCCAGGGCATCCTACATTAATAAGGGAACACAAAAAATAATAGTCACAACATTAATTAATTTATCTAAAAACTAAATAAATAATATAAAGCTTATGTTATGTTTTTAACATTTAAAAATATTGGAATTTTAATTTAAAGAATAAATATCACTGAATATTCTTTAAAATATAATAAAAATGACAACCTGTAAAAACTCCCCCAACTATAGCACATAAATTGGTGATAAATTGTATAAATGATCTATAATCAATTCTAAAATATGAGTTTTATTGGACAAATTTCTAACTTTTCACTCTCTTTGATCCACACCATTATGGGATTAATATCATAATTAAAGAAAATACCCGGCAGTCCTTCATGACCCCCAGATAGTGCAGTGGGTTTAATGTATTTGGTAACAGAAAATTGATTTGTATAAAGAAGCTGAAAATAAAATTAGATTTGTTTCTAATTGAGTTGTAATGAAAATGTAAATAGATTTAACACATTTGAAAGTCATTATTTTATCGAAAGAACTCATAACTTTGTATGATTATAAAATTTTTGGAGGTTTATATTTTAAAAATTTCATTGCTTTTTAAAAGTTTTGTAAATATCTAATGACATAAATGGTATAATCAATTAACTTATAAACTCTGAAGATTTTTCGAACATAGATTTTCAGGTTGATATTAAGGGGTGTTATGCCACATATTTGAGACTATACCTTTTTCATTCCGTAAAAAAAAATCTATGATCCCAATCACATTTATAATACGAGATTTATTGCTTAACAAGAATGTAAAACGAAATTTCAATCAAACGAATTAAGTTTTTAAAGTTCCTCTAATGCTAGAGAAACCCAAATGATTATCATAGGATCGCATAATCCAACAATTATCAATTAAATTCCAATCTAACTCAGAGAATATAAAGCAATGTAATAATCACCGTCCGTTTACAATTATTTTTTTATCTTGACAATACATTGTTGAATTGGTATAATTTATTTTGTATCATACAATCAATTGAAATACGAAACTGCGATAGTACCAAATTTCATTCTGACGATACTTTTTACTCCTTCTGAAAAAGGAATTGAATAACATTCGTCAAGATTGAACAATCTTTATAATAAATCCTTTCTCGCAGACTCTTTCTGTCTGTCTCTCTATGACTATGTCAGTTTAGTACAAAACTTTGACCCTTAATTTAACTAACTTTCCATAATACTACCGACTTTAAATTTGGCATACATATTCAAATCGCTTAACAAATGTTGTTCAATTAGAAAAAATAGAAAGCGATTAATTAACAACAATCGAAGAAAATATAGGAGCAATGAAGACAGAAAATCCAAAGTGATCTATAAAATAATTGTGAAATAGAGATTCGTATACAGAACTTGATAATCACTAAAATTTTAGGTCACAATTTCTGAGATTATATTTTTACTTTGTTTTTCCATTCAAATGAAATGATGTTGAGAATAAAGAAATCAACCATAAATAATGGCTGCATCAATTTCTAATTTACCAAAAACACAGTACCAACATGATATATTTAACAGTGTTTCCACTTTGCTTCGAATGTCGTTATATCTGACAGAATTTCCAAATTGCAGCACTCAATTAGTCTTGCTACTGCGAAGAACCTTTCGTTTAACGTGGGATTCGAGAACAGAATAATTATTACACATTATAAGTGAAAGCAATTTTATTTCAAATTAGATATTATAACTGAAATGTCCATTTTTCAAAATCGATTATTCCGTTTAATAAAGTCAAGTCAACCACAACACCACATTTAGGACAACAGATATTAAACATTTCATTCTACATGAAAATAACTATAAAAATAAATACTATATTAGAATATGCGTCCTCAAATGTTTAGATATAGACAAAGAATGTCAATGGAATATATTTTATATTTGATTCAACAGGAAAATAATCGACAAGCTGATATTAATTCATAAATGAAATTGAATTCTAAGTAAAAATTATTTGTTTTGGTATTTAAACGAACTTAATGCAATTAATCTATAAGTATGTAATATTATAGAAATTCGTTTTTAGAAATACATGTCATTCAGGCCATCAGAGACCGTATATATGCGTCTTTATTTCGGTCCACTGATTTTACGAATGACTGAATCCAATGCTTTTATAACACCACATTGCTTAAAGATTAAAGCATAATTTTTTTAAACAACAACTAAACAAAATAATACAATTTCAAATTTAAATACATCTTTCTGAATAAAAGTTATTATTTGTCTAATTTATTGCTGTTCCGTCAAAATGTCATCATTCAATATATATTTAAATTACCAATCACAGTCGAACCCCTGATTAACGAAAACACGGGGATCGAGAAAATATTCGTTAAAGCGGGGTTTGACTGTAATTGCCGATCCATCCCATATTTTATTTACTTTTCATTTTTAAAATTTAAAGAATAAAAATCCATATACTTTATTGAAAAACATTTCGTTAATTAAGACAAAAACCATCCAGTGTGGTTTGACGTCATCGACTTAAGGTAGATTTCGCCAGAGTGGCTTCTAAATCTACGACTGAAATGTTTCCGGATATTCCGTGTTCATTGCAATACTGACGGATCACAGAGAGATCAGCAACTGCTTCAGATAGTTATACTGCTTGTAGTTGGAGAGATTCTTTTGTTTCATCTTCTCTTTCGTTATTCTCACTTCAAGCTTGTTTAAGAATTTCATCATCAGTAAGAATTCCTTTCGTCGCAATATCTTCATCGATGTTAACAAATTCTTCCATAGAATGTGGAACCACATTCTTGCCTTAGAACTTCTAAGATGAGCTGCATTTCAACCAAATTTTCCCGTGATTCAGTAAATTCTGCAGGAACAATGATTATTTCTTGTTGAAATCCGGCATTTCAAAAACAATTAGCGACAGTGATTGTACTGACGCTTTCCCACGCTTTTTTGCCAGATTAATAGCATCCAAAATACTGACTCGGAATTCTGTCAATGATTTCTATAATTAAATATGAAGAATGTGCTTCACCAGAGCGCTTTTATAGTTTATCTTAAAAGCTGCAATAATTCCTTGATCGCAAGGCGGACTACGTGAAAGGAAAACCAATTCAATAGATGAAAGCGGCAGTGCATAGTGGCTTGAGACATTGTCGACAATTAGTAAAATCTTGTGATTTTTTCGTATCATTTGCTGATCGAATTTAATAAGCCACTCGTTCCAAAGAGAGCGATTCATCCAACCTTTTTTACTACTAGCATATTGTACTGGAAGTCTCGCTGCATAGATAAAATTAAAAAGAGAATAGGTGTATCATAGGTAAATTTTCGTTAAGGGTTTTGATTTTATAAAATGTGAAGGCAACGTTCGTTAAATCGAGGTTTTCGTTAAAACGGGGTTCGTTAAAATGGGGGCTTATATACATATAATGTACGGGATTTCGGCAGAGACTTCACTATTCTTTCGTTAAATCGGGGTTTGACTGTATATCTTTTGCATCCAATTTTCAATACGCCACAGATTTAAAACAAGTTATCAAAGCACGAGTTAATGTTAACCATTAATTTGGCATAAAATATGCACGAATTCAAAAATTCAGTCAACAAAATTTATCATTTCACAATGAAATAAAATCAAAATTCAAAAAGTAAAATATGACTAAATTAATTTTTCCTAAAAACATTAATTGATTGAAATTACATCATTGATATAAGCAGTAGTAATTTTCATTTTGCCAGGTTGCGATTTTAATAATTGTAAAATTTAAAAACTGATTATATATTACTGTTAAATGTTCTTTGTTTGACATGAAATTAATTTCTGGTCGCGTGTGTTTTCTTTTGCAGGTGACTGCACATGTAAATTTTTTTATTTATCTATTTATGAATTTATTTGATGCGTTCTAAAGAAGATTAGAAAGAAGAAAGGATGCGAAAATGAAATTAAAGTGCGTTAAACAGCACTGAAAATTCCCCCCCCCAACCGCATCCAAAATGAATTATGATTCATAATTATAATTAAAAAATTCAAATTTAAAACGTATCGTTTGACAATTGTCAGAGGATAAAATTGGAAATATCGTCTTAGTTATTATTGTTGTAATTGTCGTATTAATTCCGTATTCAAAGAAGCAAATTTAAAAGAAAATAAATAGTTATTTAATGTATATTACATTGAATTGCTTGCAGTTCTGTGACAGAAAACAAGGATTATTTCACGCTTTGGCTACCCAATATTTATTTTCATATCGTAACTACTGTTACTATTTTCTTTCGTTAAATTTATCGAAATCATACTCAGAATATTGAATCAATCACTCAAATTCCCTCAGTACCAATACCTACACCCATCAATAAACTAGCACAACTGAACTCAAAATTGGAAGAAATTAACAATCTCTCCAGTTTCATCAGTGTCATCAATCATTACCTACATTTATCAATAATCTATCACTACCGAACTCAAAATTGGAATTAATTAACTTTCATTATTTAATTCCTTATCGGACTGAACTTATCTTTTGTGATTATCACCTATACCTTCTTCATGTCCTGTTTTGAGTTTAGTCGTTTATTATAATCGTTTATTTTGTCAAAATTAATTATTGAAAGAAAGTATTTTAAGGTTTTAAACAAAGTTAATCTAAGAGTGCTTTCGTTTAATAATAATTAGGTTGTGTCAGTTATTTAAAAAAACTGTAAATATATTCTTTAATTTAATTTTGTCTTACATGGATTTTATATATTATATATTCTTAAGAGGATTTTGATATATTATTCGCATTGTATAATCTTTTCTATAAAAAGCTATTGATTTTAGAAGCAAGTTAAAATGTCAAAAAAGCGTGAAGAAATCCGCAACTTGATTTTCCATGAATTTCAACTTGGTCGCACAGC
>MQRK01227448.1:0-12403 GCA_001938485.1 Girardia tigrina
AAAAATCGACAATTTCGATCAAACTCCCACCGCAAAAATGTCATTGATAACATTATTTAAGTCACATACATAAATGTTTAGAATTTCCAATTGAAGTTAAATAAAGATAATAAAGATAAATAAATAAAGATAATTAATAAAGATAATAAAGATAATAATAATAAAGATAATTGAAGTTAAATAAATAAAAATACACCAAAAAATTCTTCAATCGATTCAAATAAAATCAAACAACCCGAAACTTCCCCCTTCCGGGTCGAGGCCTGCGCATGATAATAAGAAATAAAAAAAAACATTAAAAAAACAATCGTTAATAAAACACGCACACAACACGCTCCACAAACTTCACGCACAGGACACCCTATGTAAAAAGAAAAACCAATCACACCAAGACCTTGTACAAAAACAAAAGAAAGAAAATCACATACACACATAACCGAAAAAACAACAGAATAAGTAGGGCACTACAATGAGGACCTTCCAGGTTCCAGATCTACACAAGTTTAAGACCAGGTAGACCAGATCAACCCTAATGGGTATGATATGATGTTAGATTAAAACGATTCGCAGTAATGTAGTAACCCCACTATGTTTTGTGTTGACCCCAGCTACTGTATGTTACATCTTGTTATGTTAAACCCCCTTAGCAGGTATATTAGCTATGACAACAGTTCATCTTTTATTATTTTAATCATTATAAAACTATTTACAGAAATATGAACTCGAATACCCTAACGCAAATCCTCCATTTATTTGTGTGATTTTAATGTCAAGATTCAGTGATATAGAAAAAGAAAGAAATACTAACAAAATTTTAAACTAATCAGTGCATGCGATATTTTATAAACAATATATCAACAACTCATTTAAAACCATTAAAATTTATTTTGCAAAACATTTGACAACATTATTTATGCTCTTGCGAAGCCTTTGACGCTTTCGTCTATTCACATAGTCGTCACCTCTCTAGTCGGCGATCAACCATTGCATCCCTAGAGTGCGCGACTCTTTCCCTTCGTCGGCTCTCATTTTCTATCTTAGCTGGAGCTGAAGTTGCTCTGAATAAAGTCGCTCTAGCTCTCTTATTCGGCTCTCCATTGCAACACCCCACTTCACCACACGGGCGTATTCATCAGGCTCTATGGAAGCTTCTTTAGTCACTCTCAGCTTCATCGATAAGTGCTCTACGCTATCACGCAGGTTCAATATTTCCTTGCGATCTGCCGCCCTGACTCTCTTTAACATTTTATTATCTCGCTGCAACTTCTCAATCGTACGTTTTACCTCTTGCAACTCTATCTGCTGTATCATCTAAAAATTATAACGGTTATAATATGAGTTGTCGATTTATTATTTAATCCCTATTCTACATGAGCGGTCACACAGATTTGCAGTCGGATTCCGAAACTGCCTTCCGGTATGAACTCCTGAGCTTTGTTGTCACTCATGGATCTCATACACCGGGGACTTATTCTGGCCGCGCTGAAACGCATGCCGGAACCAGCCTTCAAGAATTTAAGTTTAATTATTATGATTTTAAACATTACCCTACCCAAGGGTATTCGAGCTGAATTAGTGAAAAATAAATCATCGTAAAAAATATTTAACAAAAAATAAATTGTTATAAAATATTTATAATTGTGCAATAAAATAAAATGATTTAACATTACCGATAGAAAAACATAATTAATAAATAAATAATTGGGTAACTGACCGCTTCGTGGAACATAATTTTAAAGATTCGGGGCCCGAGAGAGAGTTATTTTCTCTCTCGGACTCGAAAATTTTAACAATACCAACCTCTCTCAAAATTGTCTTGAAAATTGTCTAAAAGTGTTTTTCAATTTTTTTGTCAATTTTTGTGGTGGTTTTCTCTAAAAATTGTTCAGTATTTATACTGAATTTTCGTTTTGAAATTGTCTCGTGTTGTAATTAACTTAATATATATATATCTTAATATAACTTAATATATATTTATCCTCGATATTCATATAATAAAATTGCTTAGTTTTAACTCATTATAACCTAATTTTCATATGGAAAATAATAGATTTACAAAATTATTATAGGTGGCCCATTACTTTTGCTCGCGACTGTATTTATATAATTTAGAAACCATCAATAAATGATTATGTAAACATTTGATAGAAAAAAACTTTTTAAGATCCCAAAATGGGAAAAAACGGAAAATTCGGAGTACCCGAACAATATTAATTGCAAGATGTCTATTTATAAATTATAAGTAGTTTATATTAATTTTTATTGTCTTTTTGAAGTTAAAATTTTTAAATCTTAAATGTTTTAAATTTTAAAAACTTTGTTGGCAAAGTAGAGTTTGTCTGCATAAAGAATGGATATAGAAAATTAAATTTTTTGATAAACTAGTTTTTTGTAAATTAGAGGTTAAATCTTCCCTAAATCCTTTAATATATTTTTTCATTAGTTGTATAATTTGATTCAACCACAACCTGTCATATCTCTCATTTGATTTCGTATATTTATTTTAAAGGTGGTCGGACGAATCTCCCTCGCCTGACATCTGACTAGCAGTGCCAGGTTTGGAGTGCCATCGGGTCCGGTTAAAGTTGAGAAAGGTTATGGGCCCCCCAAATAGCTCAGCGCCGCTCAGGGCTGATTTTAATATTAACGGTTGATGATTTCCTTCAATGTAATGTTGTTGGTTGTATGTTTCCTCTATGCGTCCGCCCCCCATGCTAGCGTAAATTATTACTTGATGAATTCTCAATGCGTGGCGAATATTTCTGAATTAGGATTTAGTGTGGTACATTCGCTATACATTCATTATCAACATGATCATTAATTATAACTATAAAAAAATCGAGCTGATTTAATTTCTTTTATTTCAATTAACTTTTTGTAATATTTCAGGGTTCAATATCTCTTTACCGGATCATCCGATTCCAAACTGGGTTATAATTGTGGACAGCTGACGACAGGGACTTTCCGATGAGGTCCAGTTGTTCGAGTTGATCCATCGGATGAGTCTTAACGCGACTTTTACTATTTCGACTTATTTATGGGGGTTTTAGGACCTGGACTTTTCGAAATGATCTTCTTGGACCACAAAAGGTGCTGGGGCTGTCAGAGACTTGCATCGTTGTTTTCGTGCTCTCAATATATGTATTACTTTGCTTTTGGTCTTATTTGTTTTGTGATGTATGTTTTCGTATCGGCCGCAGAGTCGTTTTTGATAATATTTCGACCGCAACAAATTGAAAAAAACGAAAAAGTATAAAAAGTATTCTAGAGTGTATTTTTTTCTTAACTAAAAATACAGAAGAAGGTTTATACAGGAATTATGAAGTTAATAAATCTTTTCTTTAATCCTATTTCAGACAAAATCGTGACGGTATGGTAAAGCGTTTTTGCCTTTTCCACCATAGTAATATAACAACTGCATGTACAGTGTTCTTCATCCTCATTTATTAATGTACAAGAAATATTTTGTACATATAAAAAACTATTTTTGGAGACATTTCATATGATTGCAATAGCAAACATTTATAACTCAATTAGAAACGGAATATTCTCTATTCAAAGCATCAAACTTCACTAACTGCGACAAATGTCGCACGGTAGCTGTGGCTTTATGACTATTTATAAACGTATTCCCTCATATTATAATTACATATGGCGATAACGGTTATCAACTTTTGAAACATTTTGATCACTGTATATGAAAAAATATTAACAAATGACTGGGCTAAAATTCAAGTTAATCAGTTATCATATTCTCATGATTAATAACTTAAGTAATAAAAAAAATCTCACTTATATACAAATTTGTATTCCACATTCAATTTTTCTCAGACTTTACTGCTAACGTTTGGTTTTCTACTGGAAAATGAGAAAATATTTATCGAAAACTTTTTTTTAAAAATTAAAACAGTCATTAAAAATATCTTTAAGGATTATACCGTGCGATTCATAAGTCGTCGTCTCAAGATATGGAACTATACTGCAATGTAATGTAAAACTTTTTGAATATGATATAAATGTATTATGACATGGTTTTTTACGCAGTACAACTTGAAGACATGAAAAGAAAAAAGTTTTACAATAATTGTTCAAAATGTTCACCATTTTTCTGCAAAAACAGATTGCATCGCTCCACAAAATTCGTGTAGCATTTTCGAATGAAGCGGTGATCGATGCCTGACTCGACCTTTTCTCTTATAAAGCAAAGAAAAGCTATGGTTTTCTGCAGACTTTCATATTCAATTATATTCCTTTGATTATTTAAGGCTTATTGATTGATTATCCGGTTATTCAATATCTATGAAATTGAAATTTTAAATGTCTGATATTAGTTTGTGTACTTTCACTTTTATTCCAATGCGCCAACTGCCAGTACAATGGCTGAAGCAAGTGGAAATGTCGAATTTTCTATTAAAGATAAAGTTTTCATCACTAGTCATGCAATCATTTATGAAAGCTCCACAAAAGCGTGTCAAATTTTTAAAGAGCGTTTCAAACGTGAACCGCCACCGAGAACAACGGTTCAATATTGGAAGAAGAAATTCGAAGAAACGTTGAATTTGTCAACAAAACCGCGATCAGGAAGACCATCTGATGAACACATGAAGAAAAGTGTTGTTCAGTATGTGAAAGAAAACGATACTGCAAATCAATGACGGGTCGCACGTGTCCTTGGTACTTTGCAGAGTTCTGTTCATCGTTACCTCAAGCAAGAAAAGGTAAAGCCTTTCAAGTTTTCTTTTCAACAAGAGTTAACAGAAGATGACCCAGATCGAAGAATTGAATTTTGTTCTTGGATAATCAACGAAAATGGCACCCATTTTGCAGAAGAATTATTTTTTCTTATGAGGCATCGTTTTACCTTAATGGTCATGTGCGAAAGCATAATCTTTTTTATTATTCTGAAGAGAATGAACATCGTTTGATTCGTGTGCCTATGAAATCGCCGGGATTAATTGTTTGGGCAGCTGTTTCCTACGACCTTGGATTAACTTTCAGTATTGTCCGTGAAACAATGAACCAGGTACGATATGTCGACTTTCTGAATCAAAAGTTGCTGCCTTTTGTTGGGGATAACACGCAACACTGGTATCAACATGATGGCGCACCCCTGCATTTCACCATTGCAGCGCAAACGTGGCTAGATGAACATTTCCCACAAAAATGGATTGGTCGTAGAGGACCCCAGGAATGGCCACCTCGGTCTCCCGATTTGACGATACCTGACTTCTGGCTATGTAGTTACGTCAAAGATCGAGTTTACGCCATCGAAAATAATTATCTGAACCTCGACGAACTACACCATTTTAAGAGTGCTGTCAGACATCGATCACCGCATCATTCGAAAATGCTACACGAATTTTGTGGAGCGATGCAATCTGTTTTTGCAGAAAAATGGTGAACATTTTGAACAATTATTGTAAAATCTTTTTCTTTTCATGTCTTCAAGTTGTACTGCGTAAAAAACCATGTCGTAATACATTTATATCATATTCAAAAAGTTTTACATTACATCGCAGTATAGTTCCATATCTTGAGACGACGACTTATGAATCGCACGGTATATTTCAACGGTGTTACCTTTTTATCCGATCGTAAATATATACTTTTTTACTGCTATCGTAAAACAATTTATCTGAAACTCTTAATTAAATGATTGAGAGTCCTTTGGAACATTAATTTTTGGAGCAATACAGCTTATTAAAATCCATTTTGTATGGAAATCTCTTCCCACAAGTTTTCAAATACTTTCATAGAATTTTGAAATTATTTTTATTCAAGTTACACTTACAAGTGTTCCTATGTTCAGTAATATTACTATTATCGGCTTTATACGGGTGCTCTTGGACTGGATTACAGATTTGACAAGCAGTCTCTTCATATACATTGTCTGAACACAATCAAAGTAGTGGGTGATTATTTTACAAAAAATATTTGGTATCAATCAGGTTTTTCCATAAACATGATTTTATTCTATGATATTTCTTTTTTTATATGATACATGATGATGACCAAATAATTCTTATATGTTTCAAGATTCTATTAATGTAAGATTGACGTTTTTGATTATGGTACGTGACTTGTAATGATCCTGATTAGGTAGATTCTACAAGTTATTTCTAATTGTATTAATGTCACGTCAGGCTGAAGAAAGGACTATACTTTTGGCACTGGTAATTTTCTTATGCCATAATACGAATAAAGTAGATATAGATAAGTACATAAAAAGTAAAATAAAAAATTCAATATACGTGTAATAATACTAGTTGTACCACAGAAGTAAAAATAGAGAAAATTAATGAAGCTGTTAAATAGACTGTTGTGTACAACAACATTTTACAAAAAAACATAACAAAAATACTCATTGTAAAATACTTATTCTTTCGTGTTAAAAAATTTTTTTTCTTGCTTTCAATATAAAAAAGTTCCTTTTCGTGTAAAAATTATTTCATAATGTAAAAAAACGATATTGTTTTAATGTTTTAATTTTCAATAAAAATTTTTTTTCAAATTGATACATAATGTTTTCTATCTTTGTCTACTTTTAACCGCTGTTTCTTCAATGACTTTCAAATTTGATAGCATCTTTTATGAATTTGCGAAATGCATTCACCAATTCAATTCGACAGTATTCCGATTCAATGATTTCGTTCTTCTGGCAACGGACGGAAACGCCGGTCTTTCGATAATCCGCATGAAACGAAATGCAAAAAAATCAACATTGCGGATTTATAGCCCCTGGTCGGGACCGCCGCAAACCCCCCCAGGAGCGGAACGTTCGACCCGGTGACCAGTCAAACAGAATTTTATGTCGGTCATATTTACTGTCGGGACGGGTCAGGTCGAGCCTTTACGTCTATCTAAATATCTATATAATAAAGACAAACGAAATAATCTAAAGGCCTCAAGAAATAAGATTCACAGTTGCCAAAAAAACATTTCAGATGGTGCTTTAAATCAATTTCCTTCACCATAGACAATGAGAAAATTAATAAACCGAACTCCTGCCAAGAAAGTTGTAGAAAATCCAGAAAAATGACAGGAATTAGATATTCCAACAAATTTTATAAATGATGAAATTGATCTGGGAAAGGTCTAATGATTCCATCTGGTAGATTCTGATTTGGTGATGCACAATGAATTTTAATATTTGGACAAGAGTACTATATAAATTGGAGTGTTCAATAAAGTTTCAGATCACTCGAATTTTATTTAATCAAATTTTTGTAATACTGGCTTGTGGAGAAATTCAGTGATTTTTTTACTAGTTTTTATTTGTTTACTTTGAAAAAAATATGATTAATGTATTTACAGCTTTCCGGATGATTGAAAATATGTGGCCACAATTTAATTTAGATAAAGTAAATATGGATTACGAAATCGGTGTTCATCAAGCTTTCGTACGAATTCCCTAATGTTTACATAATTGACTGTGTCTTTCATGTCATACTACATCTCCGAATATATCTTTACGAAGTTCAGATTCTCAACAGCTATAATATTGCTTTAGTTCCAAAAGTAGATATTGAATATGTACTGACCATTCTTGATAATTATCCACCTCCAGAATTAGAACCAGTTATAAGTTGATTTAAAATACATATATGTAGGTAGACTCCGATAAAATAGAACAAGAGCTCCATCTGTTTTTTTCATTTGAAGTTTGGCCTGTTTATCAATAGATTCAATTATTTCGATGAACCTTATCATAGAAAATTACAACAAGGATATAGTGTCAGTTATCCAGCAATATGGAAATTTATTAGTCACTTTAAAAAGACGCAAAAGACTTGTGGCACAGATTAAAAATGTTTCATCACCAGATATGAAGCACCACAGAATTAATTACGATATGAAGATGAGCGTATTCTCTTTAAAATAAGAAACTATTAACGGGAGAACATGCTTAAGGTTTCACGTGACTTATCTCATAATTATCATATGAACTAAATAGTTTTTGTGTATAATAAAATTTGTCATCGAAATATTGTTTTCTTTTTTTATTAAAAAATATTTTAAATTTTTTATATATAAATTTTATGTAACCCGGTGCAGAGTTATTATGTATACTGTGTGCCAATCTAGCATTTTGAACAATATTTCCAAATGATGACTGCGTGTTGTAATTTTTGCTTCTTGAAATGGAGTCTATCCAACGTAGAAGGCATTTGAATTATTGGGACAGAATTTCAAATTTGAAAAAGTAAATAATTATTTAAAATTGATGATAATGTAATCTTTTACGGCGTGTGAAGCTATGTTAATAATGTCTCGTGACCATAAAGTTAATGTTCAAGCGGATTTTCAACCAATTTGTTAAGAGTTTTCGATTAATTTTACGTTTTAGATTGCACAATCAACAATTTCATATATACAAGCAGTAAAAAGCTAAAAACCAAATTGTTTATTCTGATACGACATTTACATAATATTGATGAACAACATTTATATATTTTATTTCACGCAGTCGTAGATTCTTCATTATGTTGATTTATTTTACCATTAGCAATTGTTTCGGAATGAATTAAAATTTTCATTCAAATTAAAAAAGTAAAAATTATTTATTAAAAAAGCTTTATGAAAAAAACATTGTATATAATTATATACATACACCAAGGCCTTTGCGTCTCTATTTGGTGTCCAAAGTTGAGACGCTAAATGAGTTTCGATGCATAACAAACATGTGGTAATATTGATCAGAAAGACTATTACAATATATCTATCTAAATAAAAATCAAAATAATACAAATGTTTATCAAGAAATAGTACGAAAATTGGGCTCTTAATCCATTAAAACTAATCAATAATATAAAATCAGTAAAAAGTAAGTATGCATTATAAATATTGTTGGGGTAATGTAAATATGACTCTTTTGTTAATAAATATGAACCTTTTTATTTTTATTCTGAATTTTGTGATATTTCTTTATTTTTATATTTTGTTATAAATATGAACTTTTTAGTTTTATTTTTTATTTTTGAATTTTGTTAATTTTGTTAATTTTAATTTGTGAATTTTGTATTTTTGTCTGTGATGCGTGCCTTGTTCTTATTATTATTTATATTTCAATATAAAATAAATTAAATCAAATATCTGTTATTTATTTATTTCAAATTTATTATTATTATTATTATTACGCATGACGATCATGCGTACCTTATTTTCTCACGCGTAAGCCACGCGTTTGTACAACCACGCGTTTATTGCCGTGATTCGCGTACGACCACACATATTCTTATTTTTTCATTTTGTTTTTCTACGCGCAGTGATTTCTTTTACGACCAAGCATCCGTAACTCATTCATTCGTACGACCACGCGCAGATCGCAGTATTGTTTTCTTTTCACATTGTTTACTACGCGAGACACGCGATTTACCAGAATAATATAAAATAACCGACAAAGTCCGCCAAAGCGTAATTTTATAATTTCATTTCAGGTAAAATTCTTTTTTCGTAAGTCGGCAAAATTTTATAATTTCATTTCAGAATTTGGATTCAAATTTTATAAGACTGGTGGAAATTTGGGGATTATTCCATACGATTATCAGAATATCGAGGATTTAATTTCGCGGACTCTTTCTAGGATTACTAGTGGAAATTTAGAAATTAATTGCATACGATTATTGGAATATCTTAACGAACTTTGTTTGACGAGCTTCGCACGAGGTTATTACTTACCCCTTTTTAATTAAAATATTTTAAATTTAATAAAATCAATAATTTAAATTTATATTAAACTAATAATCATTATTTACCAAAATACAGAACACTTTGAAACGGTGTTTTCGAAGTGCTCTAATCACATCACACATTAGGTTATCTTCTTATATTTCGTTTTAAATAAATTGTATAATATTGTTCATATTATAAATAAATCTTATCGTCTTGCATTGTTGTTGATTAATATTAATTATTTGTTATAATTAAACCAATGAATATTTCATTTAATAAACTCCATAGGAGATAAAACAAATTAGTAGAAGATTTATTGTCTTCTTTTGTTAAGCACAGTAGTAGAGTAAAGGAAAGTGCTTCTCCTTTACCCGTGTCTTAACAATATAATTATCAAACTTCTTTCAAAATCAAAATTTACTTTTTAAAAAATTTTTTCAAAGTGGTTTGTGCTGCATTGTCTTTTTTCCACATAAATTTCTTTATAGCAATTTATGCTACCCAGAACTGATCTGTTTACTCTCAAACTTCTTTCGTGATTAGGATCATCTTGATTAAATATCTGCAGAGCTTGATCAATTAATTGAAAAGCTTGAGCTAAACGTTTCGTCGTTAACGTTTATTCTACGGAAATATATTCGATGTTTTCCTCAGAATAACTACTGTGTGCTGTCTGAAATTCAATTTCCATTAATTGACAGCCATTAATTTAAAGCCTTGCGCATTTTTTTCAACTTTTGAAATGTATATCTTGTTTGACAGGCGCTTCCAAAATAGGCCCGTCTCATCCACATTAAAATTTGTTTTGCACAATATCCCCCATCTTGAATTAATATTTTTTGAGTTTGTATGGAAACTCTGCTGCCACAACACTATCACAACTGGCCGCTTCCCCTCTAATGCTTAAATTATGTAAATTTGCTCTGTTTCTAAAGCGATCAAACCACCCATTGCTAGCTTCGAATTTGAAATCATCATTTATGCTCGTGCTGGGCTCTTGTAATCTTAAACTGTCAAAGATTGATTTTGCCTTTTCTTTGACAAATATCTTGCTTAGCGGCATCCTACGGTAATTCTGCTGCTGTATCCACAATGTTAGAAGTGATTCCATTCTGACCATTAAAGTGGATCTGTTGCGTGTATATTGTCGGGATAACAATTACGTGGAATTTCCCCCATATTCCTTTATTTTCGAAACATCTCGGTTTCGAATGCTTTTAACTGTCGATACCGGCAACGTAAGAGACCTTGCGATATCTACAGCCGTATGTCCACGATGAAAGCGCTTAAGTACATCCAGTTTTACATCTAGCATTAAAGCCTTTCTGGAAGATTTGCGTTTACTGCTCATGCCCATATTAAATTTTGCAATTATAAAAACAAATTTAATGTTAAATTTTATATGGCAAAAAATAAAAAATCAATCGACACAAAAGCGAATAGACGCATAGCGGGGCTTTTGTGTATATATAATAATTTAAAATTGTTTTTTTCTTGAATTCGTTTGTTTAAACGAATTATTTTTATTTTGGAATTTGGTCACTAATAAAATTTATTGAATCATCGATTTTCTTTTCGTTAATGAGAAATAAGAAAAATTAAATTAAAAGAAAATCTCATCCACCGATACCGAATACTAGGATTTTAGAGAAGAGATTCGTCAATTATCAGTGTACGCGAAGTACTGCTTTTTCTTCGGGATCGCTAAAGTCGGCTCGAACGACATTAAAAGCGAAATTATCGAAGAAAATCCAAGAATCTTTAATATTTCCGTCAATTCCCGAGTCGAAAATAGAAGGAGAACGACATACGGCCCTCTTTAGGAACAAAATTCGTGATTGGACAGTAAAATATCTCAGTCTAATATCTCCGTCAAATTTCCGAGACGAAAATCGAAGGAGAAAGGCATACGGCCCTCTTTAGGGCCAAAATTTGTGATTGAACAGTAAAAGCATTATTTACTAACACGTAATACGTTAACACAAAGGTTAGGACAAATTCTAAAGTTCTTTTAAGAGGTCAGTACGTAAATGATTGACATTAATTCTTCCAATTAGCGATTTATTCTATTACAGGGTTTCTCACATAAAAAAACTACTTTAACAAATAAAAAAACTATTTTAACAAATAAAAAAACTATTTTAACAAATAAAAAAATTATTTTAACAAATAAAAAAACTATTTTAACAAATAAAAAAACTATTTTAACAAATAAAAAAAACTGTATTAACAAATAAAAAAAAATTAAATTAACAAAAATTTTTAAAAAAGCAAACATCCATCTTATAAATAAAAAAAATTTTTAAACTAAATTACCATTTAACAAAGAAAATATTTTAAAATATTAACAATAAAATTTAACAAAACAAAAACAAATGTAGTATAACTTTTATAAAAACAAAACATTAAAAATTATAACACTAAAAAATTACAAAAAAACATATTTGCAGATTTTTTATTTAAATATACAAAACAACATAATTATATCGGCACTTAAAAATGTTTTAAACAATACAATTTTTACTTCTTAAAACAACTCTCGTCTCACACCTTTTAATGCAAATTGTCTAACATTATTAATAAAACCAACACAATCTGAGGATGTAATCAACTCAACCCCGTTCAATACAGCATTTTCAAGTTCAGATACGGTGTTTGAGTTTGCAGATTTTACGTGTTGTTTCCATTTCGAAAAAAAATTCTTCGATTGGATTAAGCTGCGGACTGTACG